>VTPC01005744.1:0-97398 GCA_011009095.1 Ignelater luminosus
TGCAGGGTTGTTGAAATTCGTTAAAACAGTAAAAAAGTAATAATAAAATTTATGTTACGAACAATTAGACTCCAGTCTCACAAGCAACATTTTAATCCTTCATTATTATTTAGTCACATGAATAGAAAACATTTTAAATGTCAATGGATTACACATACTACTTGAATGAAACATGCGTATGGAAGGTACTACTAACTATCACCTCTGTATTAAATTCAATTTAATAAATTCAACCAATTTTTATTTATGTAGCATAATGCTTATTGAAGTTTTTGGTTCTTCGGAAGTTTACAGAAAAAAATCACTAACAGTAAACTTTTAATATTTTTCCGTTTGCAAATTAAAAAGTAAAAGTTCCTACTGGTTATTTATGGCATTGTAGAAACCAGATAAACTATTATACCCCTCACATAAATAGCAAGAACTACCTGCCAATGACAAGGACAGTCAGTCAACCCCTATCGATTTTTGCTTAAGTAAAAGTATGAGAGCAGGACCGGCTTGGCTTAGCGATTAAACTTCAATCGCATTTTTCTCGGAAACTATGCAATTTTTACCTACCGTTTTTATCGCAAATGTATGTACTATCACACTGCTGTCCACCTTTAAGAGGATACCCTTTATTTCGGAATCACCCTGTATATAATGCGCAGCCCCAAAACGGAATAAAATGCAGTGGTTATGCAACACATCTAGAAGCTTTAGGTTCTTTTAAGCAGAGAAAAGTTCACCCTCTACGAATTATTTCACTTTTCTTCGTAGGCCAGTGGTAAACACCTTCCATTACCGCCGACCGTACGACATAGCTTAGGTTCAAATCCCGCATCCCACAGTATTTTTTTATTTATTTTTTTTTGTAAATAGGAATTACCGTACTATTGATCAAACGTTTATTTGTTGGTGTCAGTGGTTGGTTATAGCTTTTTTTTAAAAAAAATGTGATTATGTATGTTGCATATTTTCACCGTCGTCGGCGTCGGCGGCGATACCAAACCGCATGTCGATAATGGATGGAAGTATCATAATTTTTTATAGCAAGTATTGACAGCATATTAATGTATAACATTATAGTATTCACAAGGCGTTCAATAACAAACAATTTTATTTAGATAAGACATCAGTTTTTTATTTATTTGTAAAATAAAACAGATCATGTTCAAAAAACTGTTTTAAAAAAGTTAAACAATTAGAATACATAATACATACTAAAAAACAATGTTGTAAACTTCTGAAATAAGAAGAAAAATATAAAGATGTATAAGACTGGAGTAGGTATATCTTTAATGTTCAATGTTTATTTACATGAATAATGGCACAGATGATTATGTTTTAGACAATCAATTTAAATTTTACTTACCTTTTGTTTTCGTGAATTTAAGAATAATACCTATAGCCCTATTTTAATTACTACCAATTTAAAAACACACAATCACCTTAAAAAATAAATAAATCGCCACTCAAAATAAACGGTGCACCCGAACTGCTAACTCGCTCAAAAGGGTCGTCTAAGTTTTATGATGAGTAGATAACCCTAGCTCGAATTGCTAACTTTTAAAATTCTGTTACTCCTGTTAAGGACTGCAACCCTTAACGAGTGTTTCACACATTTGTATCCTAGCATTGGGGCCATGATTTTTTCAAATTCCTTTATTATGTTTATTAATTTAATTAAAATATTAATTCGTAGTCGAAGTAAGCAAAAAATAACACATGACTTACATAGTGTATAATAATAAATGTTTTAATTTGTTCTGTGCCAAGTTAAATATTGTAATAAAAACTTTAATTTTTCTTAATTTCATTTATATTCAGTGTACAAACTACTTATGGAATAAAATCAATAATTTCAAAACGCGAATGATATTTTTGAAACAGGATCTTTCAACCAGTGTTTGCTTTCTGTGTAATCAAGGTCACTGCTCACTACCCAAAAATAAAAAAAAATATATAGCGTTCTATTTTAAAAAACTTCATATGGTGTCATAGTTCGAAAGGGAATGACATCACAAACAAACACAGCAGCTTAAAAACATCGAAGTTTAAAATAAACATTGACGTGTTTTAGCGTTTTTCAAAAATATCATTCGTTTTGAAATTTGTGATTTTATTCCATAAGTAGTTTTCACACTGTATATAATTTGAAACTATTCTGATTTATTCTTATATGCATGTAGGTAATTCTTTTAACTTTTACAGTTGCCTTATACATACATAATACTTTTTCAAAATATACACTGAAAATCGAAAGTGTTCATCTTTTTACACCTTTTTTTAGTGTCTACTTACATGCAAGCATTTTTTTTAATTCTTATTATTTTGAAAATCCTATCTGAATGATATTGTCTGAAGGCTAAAATGGATGAGTCTTTTTTATATTTGCTTTCTTTCATTCGTTTAGAGTTGTACGTGTCTAGTATGAGCACCAAAATAATAAAATTTATTTTATTACAGTTAAGAAATAGATTTTCAGTATGCCTTACGCAGGTAGTTGAAAAAAGGAAGTACCTGCACTAAAGTTAGCAATTCGCGTTTGGATTATCGATATGAGGTGAATTGTCATACAAGCAGTTAGCAATTCAGGTTAGAGATTATAAGCAGGTAGGACAGAGTTAGCAATTCGTGATTACCCAAAATAAAAACTTATATAAATGGGTAAGGCTCCCTCCGTGGACATTGTTCATAGGCTACCTGCGGTGACAGCAGGAATTAGTGAAAGTATTTCTAGGAAAGTTACAAGCCGTTTCACCCTAGTGCAAATAATTATTTGTTATGTATTTGACTGAAAATATCTCAATACTTTCCCATATTGCTAAGGTTATTTTTCTGCCTCGTGTAAGTTAACGTATTAGAATTTCTAATTTTCCTTGTTTCAAGTTTCTTATATTTGAAAGGTACTAGAGTCTTTCTCTAGAAATTTTAGAAACTAGACAATTTATTATCTAGAATATATCTATGTGATATAAAATTATATTATAATGCATGGTTAAATTTTATGACAACATATTTTTCAATTTAATATAATAGGCGTCATCCATTATTTTACTACCTACTTCAAAAGACAAGCTTCCTTTAAGGAAACAGTAATGGATGATAATAATAATAAGATACATAATATATATTTGTAATATTATTAATATATATAATTACAATATTAGTAATAAATAACAACAATAAGAGTGGTAAGCTATTTAGGTATCGACAATATATAAATAATCAACTCTATGCAATTCTCTAAGGATTTGTACCATAAAAGGACTATACACAAAATTATGAATATTGATTTTCATACATGTATACTAGAATTATATACAATGGTGTATATTACTTAGGAAACATCACCAAATCTAAACTGCTAAAAGGTAAAAACCATGGGCGTAACACATGTAACACATTCAACTGTAAAAATTTCTTGATATCCAGGAGGGCAAGCGCCCCTCCTTGCCCGTAGGAGCGGACGCCCATGGTGAAAACTGAAAAATACTAATGAAAAGGGGGGAAACGACTTGAACATGGTGCACAAAAATTATAAAAGGTAGTTCTAAGAAATAACTGTAATTCCATTAGTTTGAACAGATGGTTTATTTCAAGTTTAGGGTTTGCAACGGTTTTAGTTAGAAATTTCCTGTACTAGGTTTATTACTTTTACTACTAAAATATACATGTAATGTATTTTAACAAAGAAGATTCAGGTGTGGCGGCATAAGTAAAAGAAAAGCCATAAAATTTCTCTCATTCTTCAAGTGACCCTTACTTGTATTTAGCTGTAAATTCCACTTTAAAGTCTTTTATCGTATTTTTAAAATTAACCTCTTTAGAATGCAATTACTAAAGTCTATAAAAGTGACTTTCGTAGAGAATACATTCACCGTAGTTCTAGCAGCTCAGAGAAATCTATATCATACTGTATCAGTGACTTACGTGCAGTCAAATACTAGAGCAACAGGTTTCGAATATTCTGTAGATTGTAAATGGTTACTTCTAATAAACAATCTATATTTCAAAGAAACATTTATAGTAAAGCGCAAATTATAGCTATTCCGTAACCGCATCGGAGTCGAAGTCGGTGACACACTAGTCGTAATCGGAAGTGATTTAAAATGTGATTACGGCTAGTGCGTCACCGATTTTGATTCCGTTTGCATTTGCGAGCTATAAATCACGCTTTAAGATGTCAGATTTGCCAAAAATAAACATTTTTTCCTTTACCTACCTATAACATGATTTATAACTCTGTTGTATCCAGAATAGCCAACTTGGTTCACTTTAGTTAACAAATGAACAAACATTAACAGAAGTTTTCTTTTTCTTTTTATTTATGTTTTTCGAGAAATATCAGAAAGTATGTGTAATAATAGAGATTTTGAGTGTGAGATTTAATAAAATAATAAGAAATAAAAAACATATATGTTAATCGATAAATATTGAAAACTAAAATACGAAATTTTCAGCTATAGAACTTGATACTCAAAAAAATCTGAAGTATGGAGTGCTCAATATTTACCATATGCCTTCTCTTTTTTTTTTTTCTCGCTCGCCGCTCTGGTAGTTCCTTCATTCGCCGCCGTCACCACCACCACCAGGACAACAAGACTGCACAGCCGCAGCTCCATCCACTTCAAGACAGCCGGAGGACCAGCACCTCGACGCCGCGCCCTCTTTCCTCGAGCGTTTGCCTGCCTCGCCGCGCCAACTCACCTCCATCAATTTCCCACAAGAGCGGATGCATACGAGCGCTGTGTTCGGCCAAACTCCACCAATACTCCAATTTCCAAGGCTTGAGAGGGATCACCGGGCCTCTAAAGCCTGTGGCTGCGGCACGAATCTGATGACACATATGTCTTCCGCCGATCCTGATTTTTGGGGAATTCTTTCTCACTGTTTTGAACACATTCTCCCATCTTTCACAGAATTCTTTCCACTATTCCCTGTCGTCACCACAGGAAGTGTATGCATTATAAAGGGTTTTACCAACAAACAAATTTACTATCTTTATTCAGGGTTTTTGAGTTAATCCATTTGTATAGACAACCGACAACAAAGCATGACCTGTGTTGGAAAACATAATCTTACAGTGAAATATGCTATAGATACATGCTACAGAAAGTTATGATAACTTTTTAAAGCATTTTTTTGAACATGACCTGTTACATTTTACAAAAATAAAAAACTGATGTCTTAGCCAAATAAAATTGTTTGTTATTAATGCCATGTAAATATAATATTACACTACAACTAATATGCTATCAATACATGCTATAAAAGATTATGATACTTCCATCCATGTGGTTTGGTATCGACGCCGACGGTGAAAAACATATGCAATATACATCATCACATTTTAAAAAAAAGCTATAATCACTGACACCAACAAATAAACGTTTGATCGATAGTACGATAATTTTTATTCACAAAAGAAATAAATAAAAAAAAACTGTCGGATACGGGATTTGAACCTAAGCTATGTCGTACGGTCGGCTGTAATGCAAAGGTGTTTACCACTGGCCTACGAAGAAAAGTGAAGTTATTCGTAGAGGATGAGCTTTTCTCTGCTTAAAAGAACCTAAAGCTGCTATATGTGTTGCATAACCACTACATTTTATTCCGTTTTGGGGCTGCGCATTATATAAGTCCCAAGCTGTACATATATGGGAGAGAGATTAACTGGAAAAATCGTTAATTGTTTTATTATAATAAATACAGTCTACTATTGCTGTAATTGTATTTTAGAATTTATTAAATTTTGGTTTCTAGCACTAACTGTTCATTCTTATGGTTTTCTAAAAGCTGATTTCTGAAAGAATAACCAGGAGGTAAGGTGACATGTTGAAAGATTTTAATGTAAAAATTATGTTAATATAAAGTTAATATTATGTGTTTCAAGTGAAAATTGCAACCTAACACTAACTCTACAGCGTGTATGGAAAATTGCTTGACAAATGGAAAGCTATGTTAACATGAATTTTTCGACAAAAAGTTACGCTTTCAGAAAAGTTGTGCTTCTATCCAAATAACAAACTGTACCCTGAGAATTGCTTTATCGTATAGAGGCTATGCAAAAACTATCAAGGTAATTTGCAATGCTACTGAAAAATCTATTTCATGATCTTTAAACACTAGATAGTGCTTTTTAAGGAAACCTACCGTCTATTCGTCTTAGTTACGAAGTTATCGTCTTCAAATTTGTGTGCAAACCTTTTAAACTCTAGCAACATTTCGTTTCTTTTTTCCGACGTTAGCTACGTCAACTATAAAGTAACCCTATATAAGTGAATGCAAGTTTGGAATATCCGGAAGGAATCTTCCTATAACTTTTCTTAATAATATTTTTTGATATTTTGACAAACACCGACGATTCAGCCGAAAGTTAAAGCGTCTGCACTCAACTTTGAAGACCGATAAGTCCGTAAATACTTGTTTAGTCATGAAGAATTCAACCTATCATTTTTTCGGTAGCATTTCCTCACATCCTACATTTAAAAATGATTTTGGTTAATTCTTGAATATCCTATATATGATGAAGCAGTTCTGAAGGTACATATTGTAATTTGGAAAGAAGTAAAACCTTTTTGAAAAGTGACTTTTTGTCGAAAAATTAATATTAGCCAAGTTTTTCATTGTCAGGCAAATTTTTATACACGCTATATTGTGTGAACGAAAGATTTTAGTAATTACATTTTAAGGTTTACAAAATGTTATCTCTCTAAACTAAACAAAAACTGATCAAATATCAAAATTTAAAAAAAAAGTCTTGTAACATCTACCCAATGTACTAATGTGTTGTTGTGACAAAAACATCAGAATTACTTATTTTGTGTGCTTGATCACAAAAAGACCCCTCTCAATCCTTATGCATTTTTGTCGCACAATGATATATTATTGACTGAGAATGTACTGTGCTACAGTTCTTGATGCACCAATCAAAACTCTCTAGAGTAAGGACACAAAATAAAAGTTTTTAGCTACAAGTCTTTAAAATGTCTTTTGTTTTTTAGAAAGACATGCCATAGTTTAGGAACAAAAAAAATGTCGTATAGAGATAAAATTCTGGTTGTTGTTAGTGGCAGAAAAATGATTTTTGACGATCCGGACACCACCGATCCTTTTTTATTTTCTACTGGTTATTCTATATCGCAGCAAAATCATATCGAGATACTACATCTCGGGAACTGATATCGTATCGAGATGGGATTTTGGTTATTGATAGTGGCAGTGTTAGTGCTAAAGAGATGTGATTTTCAAACCATCTAGACACTACTGATCGTGTTTTCTTTGTTTCGTTTTTAGTTGCTTTTCGGAAAAGGATAGTGATAGCGAGATAGAACATGTTTTGTTTCATAATTTTGAAAGTGATCGGCCTCTCTTCAACGAACCATTTGCGTTTGGATCCCACGCTTTATTAACTTTCTTAGCCCAGCTATATTCAAACACGGGTCGTGTTTTGCCTTCTAATAGGCTTCTATAGGTGATTTACAGTGGGGCTTCGTCTTTCATTAACCTTCTTAAATCAGTTGCACTAGAACACCGGTCAAATTTTGCTTTACTTTCGTCAGAAAGAAAGAAACCATTAATTGTGGTGGGATCGTTTGAAAGTAACTCACTTACCACTGCCAACATCCAAAGTATTGATATCTTTTAAAGAACAAGACATTTCCAACGGTTGTAACAAAACAATTGGCAAAAATCATCAACCAGGAGATGGTGCTTATTCTGTTAATATTATTTATGTGGCGGAAAATTCAGTGATCAGAAACAAGAATAGAGTTGCAAGATAGTGCATTGCATCTATTGAACTGTCTATGAAACCGATAATCGCCCATTGCAGACTTTGTTAAAATAATTAACTTTACAGCAGCAACACGGTTGCACGCAGATTAACGCTCTATGGTGAACTAAACTTCAAGATGGCAGCTATCACGTATCATCTCTGTATTAGTATTCGTTCTAAAACGCACACAATTAATGCTTGTGTTTGGCAATCCTTTTACCAAATACCAAACGTTTAGAAATTTCCACCTTTCTAATACTTTACTTTCTACCACTTACCGACAAGGTTTATGTTTGAAGGTCTGGTCTTTTATTTGTAATATAATTACAAAAACGATATTTCCTGGAAATAATTATTTATCATCAGTACTATGCTCGAGATATTTTTTAATTGGTTCGGGCAATACTTCTAGCTAGAATCAGATATTCCAGAGATCTTGTTTTTGAAGTGTAATATAAACAGTACCTACAAAAAGTGTGGCAGTATTACCTAAAAGCGCTAATGTACGCAATTCTACACAATATTTCTTGTTGACCTTCGAACGCAACATTGCAATAAAGCGATTATTAATGAATATTTCTATAGAATCAAAGTAAATATTAAATTTACAAAGCCAATTAAAAAGATATGACCTTATCGTAGAGAAAATCTTGCCAAAACAAGTATTAGTCTTTGAAATCAAAAATATGTCTTGTTTTTGACTTATGTTACAAATAAACATTACATAATGAATTAATTTTCAAAAGCAAAAAAAAAGTAGTATCCTGTTCTATTATATATTTTAATTATTTTTTGATCACGTGATTATTAAGTATGACTAGCATATATAAAACAAAAATTTGTTTCATTAGCACAAAATTCTCTTTGTCTTCAAAACAAATTCATCAGTACATTACAAAAAAAATTCTTACAAAAATGAAATCAGCAATATTTTTGTTTATTATATTTGCACATGTAATAGGATTTTATAGTAAACCTTCAGGTAAGTTATTCTCTAAAAGTTTATCTTTCTTTATTTTTATACTTGATCAATTTTACTTTTTTTGTTTATTTAATTTTAGTGGGCTTTTGTTATTGTATTTATAGTAAATTACCTATTTGTTAATAGTATGTAGTGATAGTATAATCTGTTTCTAGCCAATACATCTCAGCAATGTCATCAAGGCGATTCTAACTTTGATGACTGTCTTAGAAAACTTATTGAAAGAGGCATTTTAATCTTAATTAATGAAGATCCTCGACTGAATATTTCTGGGGCAGATTTATATTTAGTCCAACCACAAGTTTACACCGCATCGGTCGAGAATCTTGCTACTGGAACTGTAGTCGTTAAAAATATGAAAATAGGAAATGCAGGAAAATTCCGAGTTGAAAATGTTAAGTAAGGTTTAATATAACGAGTGTTTTATTTTATAATACTAATGTACTGCATTTACAGAATGAATTTTGATAATCTTGTTCTCGACTTAGACCTATTTTTTCCCAAGTTATCTGCTAAAGCAGATTTTAAAATAAATGGGAAATTATTTGAACTTGCATTAAACACTGAAGGATCGCTTAAGGCAAAAGCAAGTAAGACATGTGTTATAAATAATATTGTTCATAGAATGACAGTTATTATTCTTTTTGTTAGCTGAACTAAAATTGCATTGCAAAGTACAGCTTAAAATCGTTGAAAACAAAGGCACAAAGTATCTGGTTGCTGAAGATGTTGAAGCAAGTGAGTCAATAAGCGATGGTTCAGTTAGTATCATCGTAAAAGATCCTGAACAGCAACCTATCGGTAAGTTTCATTTTGTTTATAAAGTATAGAATTGATCGTTTCCACTATTTATATTGTAACAGATGACAAAATTGCGTGGAAAATAAATTTGCATTCCATTAACCACTCCACATACACACCTTCCTCAATTAAACAATTAATGATTTTTTAGCTAATTTGATTCAAAACTGGTTTAATGAAAATCCGAAAGAAAACTACAAGTTGTTTGATCCTATTGTCAAAAGTGAAGGCAGATTCTTCTATTTACCAATTATAGAGAACCTGATGTCTATAATACAGCCTGACATAATACTTTCAGAATAACTGCTTAATAATGGTAGAATTTTGTAGTTTTAAACCTGTACATGTAAAATATTGTTTATACTAGAATATTTATTATTAAAGATAACAAGAATACAGCTATTTATCGTTTAATTGATTATTTTATTGTCATATTGGTGATTGCAACTATCAACAAGACCCTGCTGTATCTATATACACTTTATATGTAGAAACTTACATTAAGTAGTCATAATCAACTAGTATGTGTCATAAGAAATTAATTATTATCATTAAAGAAATCTGTAATAGTGGGGTTATAGCAATCTAATTTTTTATATACCTACCAAACCTGTAGCTTATATTATGTAGAGCTTTTAGTAATTGTTTTGCATTGTTTGTAGTTTAGATCTGCCGCAGGATAGCTAACTAGAGTCAGCAATAACTATAATTCTACCGACTATAATTTTAATTATTGATCAAGTTTCTATTAATTTTAATTTTGATGAAGCTTGGTTGCTCGATAATGTGTAATGTCATGTCGATGACAGTACGGTGTTGTAGCGTAAACAAAGGAATACACGATAGTCAATCTAAATTATTTAATTAATCTACAATAGATTTTATATTATTTAATAATAGATAGCGGTTGAATGTAGTGAAATGTTGCGTTGTCAAAGACATTTTGTTTATATTATGAGAGTCTAGTTTATTCCTAATTTTACACATTATGAATGCCAAATCAGGTATGTAAATTGTATTTTATACTCGATAGTAAGAAATAATATACAGAGTGATATTTTTATTTTTCCCACCAATGAATGAGATCTCGTCATTTGTAATTTAAGACCTATGCATTAGGTTAAATTACAATTAAATTATTATATTAAGAATTTCTACAGATAACGCAGTTTTCCTTCTCTTAACCATATCCTCCATTCTTGTTTGTTTTTCTAATCATCGCCTTCTAAGTTTTTCTTCTTTCCACGTCTTTGTCTATCTCGTCTCTCTATAATCTCTTTTCTTCTACGACTCATCTGGACTACATTCTGTTATTTCATATATCAATCTGTTGTTCTTACTTCATTTTATATGTTCATACCACTTTTTCTATCCCCCATTTTATTTCGAATTTCTTTTATTCTTTATTTCTCCTTATTTCTTTATTCAAAATTCCATCTGTTCTTAGTACGTAGGAGCTATTTCTTAAACATTCCATTTGCACTGCGTTATTTTGTTTTTATTTATTTTATTTAATATTCAAGCCCCTCCCATCATAATGTTTTCTACCACTATTCTATAAAGTGTGATTTTTGTATTCTTTTTTATGCCTGTTTCAGAATATTAGTTGTTTGATGCATGTTTTGCTTTGTCTCAATCTGTTCTTTATTTGCTCTTCTATAGTAGCGTTCTTTGATAGTATTTAAATTGCCTTTTCTTGATAAATATTTCGTTTCTTTGAAATTTATTTCTAGTCTCTACTTGTCATATTCTTCTTTAAGTTTCCTAACCATAAAGGCTAGATCTTCATCATCTTGCGCAATAATATATTACTTGGTCGTCTACAAACTTAGGATGTATTATAAAATCATTTGATATTGGGACCCTATTCTATCATCTTTTTTCTTCCAAAACTGGAGTGATCGTTCTAAATAAATTTTAAAAAGGGTTGGTGATGTATAGCATCTTTGTAAAAGACCTTTGTTGTTTTTTTGTTTGTTGTCTTCTGTCCCCGCATTGCATGCTCTTTGTTGCCTTCGTACATTGATCCTACCGCTTTAATAAGTTTTCCTTTCACTCCTATTTCTTCCATAGTGTTTTAGAGTTTATTTCTAGGTACCAAATTATAAGCTTTTTTATGTTTACACTAAAGGCGAGATGGACTTCTTTATTCTTGTTTTTTCTTTTCCACAAGTATTCGTATTGTGAACATGTGGTCTACACTATTACTCTTAGGATAAATATCTTTTATGCGAAAAGTATATCAAATAGTTATTTAGGTAACAAGTCGGAGAAATAATACTTTACAGAAATTAGATCAATTCCAGGACTCGCCTATCGGTTCGTCCTGGAAGCCTGCGAGTCCTCTGAAGACACTTTCTTGAAGTGGTACCCACAAAATCTTTTCTGCAACTGCATACTAAAAAAGTAAATGTCTAAAATAAAAAAATCTAGGAACAAAAACAAACTTCGGTGGAAATATCAAGTTACTTCAGCTTTATTATTTTGTTCTTGAGAAAATTAGTTAGGGAAGAATTTGCCTGCCTGGGTAGATAAAGTGACGCTTCCTTGATGTATATGAGGCATGAAAGTTGTCACTATAGCGACAGTTTTTATTTTATTCGCATTATTTAATAAATCCCATAAGTGTTGTTTAAGCCTTATTGGGGTTGTAATTAAAGTTAGAACTACGAAGTCTTTCCCGTTTATTTCAGCCTACGAAAGACAGATAATGTTTTATTATTCATTATAATAAGACACAGAAACCGAATTTTGTGCATATTTGCGCAATTTTCATATTTCTAAAAGAAAATAGACTATGCAATACAATTTCAAATAGATATGAATAATATCTTTTTTAATTTTTTTTGGTAGTCTTTGGTTTGACTGTACTATTATAGTGTCAGGGTGGAAATAAATTGTTTAGAATTTAATTACTTAGAAATTATTATCCATTTTAGCAGAAAAAGTCTAAATCCAACAGCTAAAATCTACGTATTTTCTCTTCTTTTTCATACCTGTAAGAATGGTTCCCGAGATTGTAGCAAAAAATATTTAGAGTGTTTTAAATTGTTTTTCAATTTTTACGTAATTCTCAAGGGGCGAGTTTCAGCTAAATTTACAAAATACTGCTGGCATTGTATTTTGTGAAATTAAGAACGTTTGTGGCAGTTTTCAGCATCATAAAATTAATAAGCTAGCACTTCTGATTCCCAAATGCTATGGCTGGAATTATACTTATGTTACTAGACTTGTGCACCTTCTTCTATTTTCTTTCTTAAATAAAGAGGTAATGTAAGCTTCCATTCATTCTACTCTGAAAAATATTTTTTAAAATACGAGTATATTATCCACGCTAATTAATTTGGAAGGTTTTTGGTTTACCGCACCACCTCCATGACTAGTTCAGAACTCCATAATAGAAAGGAGTTGAAAGCCTTTTTGGTAGTGTTAGAAACGGGAAAAAAGATAAAGGTATGTGAAGAGAGTGTCTAGATATGTAGCAAATTGTTGGAAGAAAAAAGTAAATAAGTTTAACGAGAAAGATATCAACGTATGACGCAGCAAGAACAAACAGGTAGTCACACGACCACGTTCAAAAGTAAAACTAAAAAATAATTATATATCTATGGTTTACTGGATATTTGCTAAAAACAAAATCTTTTTAAAGCTCGTATAACGGAACGGAAAAGATTAGGAAAAATGATACAAAATTAAGTTTTAGGATTGTACACCATGAAAAGATTTTTGTTATGATTTTTTGTCTTACTTCGAAGATAGAGCGCTTTTAGCAATGCCTACAGCTAAACGCAAAAAAAAGAAATATTTCAAAGATCATGTTTTTGAGGTATAAGTGTAATATAAATAATGCAAAAAGTGAGTTATCTAAAAACTCTAATGTATACTGTAGAAAATGCTTCTTGTTGACCTTCAAGCATAAGACTGTAATAAAATAATGAAATGAAAAGCTTAAGTTAAACTTGCAAAACCAATTAGAAAAACTAACAAAATATTGTTCATCTTTTGAACAATTCTGCCAAAACTATTAGTCTTTGAAATTTAAGATGCATATTCAAATATCTGATATTTGACTAACGCAAATAAATAATTACATAATGAAGTAATCTTTAAAAACAAAGCAAAAAGTAGTATCGTGATCTTTTTTGTGTATAATATGTATATCAACTACACGCCTAGTGTACGGATCACGTGAATTGTTAAATATCACACGCATATATAAAGCAAAAGCTTACTTTAACAGTCCAGGATTCTTTTTATCTTCAAAACGAAATCATCAATAAATTATAAAAAAAGTTCTTGCAAAATGAAATCAGCAATAATTTTGCTCATTTCTGCATATGTATTAGGATTTTATAGTACAACTTCAGGTAAGTCGCTTTCTAATAGTTAATTTTTTTGTCTTTTACATTACATTTTGTAATAATATAATCCGTTTTTAGCCGATACGCCTCAGCAATGTCATCAAAACGATCCTAATTTTAATGACTGTCTTAAAAAATTAATTGAAAGAGGCTTTTAGGCCCTGGTTAGTTCTGGGGCAGATCCATATGTAATTCCACAAGTAGTTCACAATGCATCGCTTGAAAATTTTGCTACTGGAACTGTAGTCTTTATAAATATGCAAATTGAGAATGCAGGAAAGTTTAAAGTTGAAGATGCTAAGTAAGATTGTCTACAAAGCATGTTTTAATTTATAATGTTAATATATAACACATTTACAGAATAGATTTTGACACTCTTATTCTCGATCTAGATGTATATTTCCCAAAACTCTCTGTTAAAACAGATTTTAAAATAGATGCGACATTATTGGAGTTTCCAGTACACACTCAAGGATGGTTTAAAGGAAAATTAAGTAAGAATATGCTATATTTAAATAGTATTGTTTCATAAAATAATATTATCTTATCTATTAGCTGATCTAAAAGTACAGTGCAAAGTGCAACTTAAAATTGCTGAAAAAGAAGGCGTCAAATACCTTACTGCCAGTGATCTTAAAGCACATGAATCAATAAGCGATGCTTCAATCAGTATTAACGTAAAAGATCCTCAACAGCAACCTATCGGTAAGTTTCATTTTGTTTGCAAAGCTAAGTATTAAATAAATAAAAATCCCGTTTTTATTGTTTATATTCTACGAGATGGCAGAATTACGATAGCAACAAACTTTGCAGTTGTATTAGTTAATGACTAATGAACAATAAACAAAGTCTTTAATTTCATTAATCACTTTGTACAGGACGGTTTCTAAATAGAGGTAAAATTCTGTTTCAGATTTTTCTAGCAGGCTTATTTTTGATCTAAATATTTTGTAGACCCTTTTAGTACAAGATAGGAAAATCTGGATAAGACATTACGAAAAGTTGTCAACTACATACGAAAACGTTTGACATCTTTCTTTGAGAAGCCATTTTTAAAATACCCAAATTACATAGCTGTCAGCCAATTCATAACTATCCTCACGCTGTTTTCAAACGTAATGACTTTGTCAAAATATCATTTTTTTTAAGTTAATGACAATTGGATCCTCACCTCTATTTTAAAACACGTCATAGAACATACATATATTATTGAAATTGATGTATTAAACTTTATGGAATTTTTCAGCTGATTTAATTCAAAACTGGTTTAATGGAGATCCGCAACAAAATTACAAGTTACTCGATCCTATTGTCGAAAGTGATGGCAAACTATACTATTTACCATTGATTCAAGAAATGTTATCTAAAATACAATCTGACTTAATACTTTCAACATAACTTCTTGTAAAAATAATAATTTTAAATATTGTTTAGGTACACTGAAATTGTTATTGTTAAGCAGCAAAAACTGTATTTTATTTAAATAAATATTATATTTGTTTATCATCATATAAATGCCTAAGTAAAAAACTGGTCTAAAATGCGTTGGTATTTGGTAGTAGTTGCTTATGACGTAATAAGCATGAAAGTGCCTTTTCCTGAAAGAGCAGGCAGTTCAAAAAATCTATTTAAATGTAAATTATACGTGTTAAAGCGATAGGTACCTTTGCCAAAAATCATCAAAGCAATTTAAATTTTGTCAAGAAGATTACAATTAAACAGATTCCAGATGCATAAGGGGTCATAACCCACCAATTGTTCGCATTATCAATAATTAAAATTTAATTATCTTTTACTTTAAAGAATTCAGATTAACTTTTTTATTGACCTGATTTAACGATTAATATTTAATATTTTTCGTGTTACTATGCATAATTTCATTCATTGGCCTTTTACCTAGGGCATTAGATAGATAGATGTATAAAAGAGTAAATCAAACTCCAAATAATTATAATTTTATAGTAATTCGAATTCGTATTATTTGTTTATCACTATAAAATTCTAATTATCAGGAGTTTGCTTTATATTTCTATACATCTAGAAAGAAGAGAAAACTAGAATTTTATGGAGTGAGAGGTATAATCTTAAAATTATTTAGAAATTCCTTATTTAATAGGAGTCAAAACCTATGTACCGAAAACGATAGGTTTGAAGCTTTACAGCAACACTTCGGCTCACCTTTAACGCCAATTTTATTTTCATTTTACATTAACGATTTACCTAATTATTTAAATTCTTCTAAAACTATTAGAAACTTTCATGGTAACAAAATCAGCAAAGCATAAGAATTAGATAGGCTAATTCGAAAAAGGTCCACTTTCTTGTTCTTTATCAAGAAAAGGTAATTGAGATTCATGCAATATCATGTAGTGTTTCGTTGTTTCACAACTTGTCAAGAGATATTTTACCTCTTGTCTAAAAGACTGATAGATTTTTTTTCTTATCTTATATCAAAGCAGTATTTGTTTATCTATGAAGTCGCATTATTTTCTTTATTCAATATATAGTCAGTTATCAAGAAATAAGGAAGCAGCTTTATTGGATTCAGTTGGGAATTCAAAGTCTAATTTGCTTGTATTCTCTTGTATGTTTCCTGATAGAACCCTCATGGTCAAGATTATCTGAGGAAATAAAATTACACCAATATATAAAAATCGAGATAAAGACATCCATTCAACCATGGATGTTTTGACTGAAGTTATTAGTAAAATGACAGAAGGTTTTTAAGTAGAAAATTCTACAGGTATGTTATAATATAGTTTTAAAAGAGCTTTTGACTGTGTATCCCATAAGATTTTGGTAAAAAAAAACTAGAATTTTATGGAGTGAGGGGTATAATCTTAAAATTATTTAGAAATTTCTTATTTAATAGGAGTCAAAACATATGTACCGAAAACGATATGTTTGAAGTTTTAGAGCAACACTTCGGTTCACCTTTAACGCCAACTTTATTTTTATTTTACATTAACGATTTACCTAATTATTTAAATTCTTCTAAAACTATATTATTTGCAGATGATACTACAATAATTAGACAAATATACAAAACCGAAGACTCAATCTCAGTAATCAGAAAAGTATATAGTAAGATAAAAGATTGGTTTACTTGCAACAAAATTCAATTAAAAAAAATAAAATAAACTCAAATTATCATTTTCTTCAGGAATTACAAGACCTACAATGGGTCTTCAGTCAAACTTGTAGGAGCTATATTAGACGACAACCTTAATCAGTTACAGTAAATAAGTAAATAATTTATGCCACCGTCTTTCTATTAATTTATACGCTCTAAGAAAAATAAACAAAATTTTATCACCATAAGCCTTACTAACAACTTACTATGGTATAGTACAGTCATCTACAAAAGTAATGTCCCAGTTTTTGTAGGATAGACAACTTATTTTACGTTTTCGCAACAAGCTGAGAAACACGTTTCTAAAATCCCTAAACAGGTAAATCAATAAATTAAGTAAATAAATCGATGCGTGAACATTTTATTTTAAATGCATTCTTCTATTCTATTTGGAAATTTGCAGGTAAGTTTAAGAAGTATAAGTTTTTCTACAAAAGCAGCAAATTAGTATTTATAAAATTTAAATATGTTAACCTGAATGAAATATATATTGCATAATCATTATTCATTATTACATTAGTTAGTTTTTTGATAAATCGCATTTACAGGCACAATTATCTTATTTAAATTTCCTTATTGAGCTTGAAATTAACAACGACGAATCCTCAAATGTTGGCTACTTTTATTGATAGAGTGCGGATTTTTAAGCATAAAAAAACAATAAAAAAAGTTCTTAAAAAAGTGTAAAAATTTAAGGAAAAAAGCTTAAAAAATAGCACAAAAATTAAAAATAAGTTTAAAATATGCAGGAAAAAAATTAAACTTCCAGGTTTTAGGTCTTATTATACAAAGTATTTATTATAAAAAACAAAAAATGAATTGTTATTAGAAACTTT
The DNA here is from genome assembly GCA_011009095.1 of Ignelater luminosus. NCBI lineage: Eukaryota > Metazoa > Arthropoda > Insecta > Coleoptera > Elateridae > Ignelater > Ignelater luminosus. The sequence continues at coordinate 17,879 of VTPC01005744.1, forward strand.
GAACTCTAAAATGCTTAATTATTATGCACTTTTCTAAATTCTCCATAAGGAAATTTCTTCTTTTATCAGTTAGGGTGTCTTTGTAAAGAGAAAATAGTCTTTCAATGTCAACACTAGTAATCGGTGCATATTTAAATTTTGCAAGTAACGATGGTTCCAAGTCGAAGTTATTGACTATTTCGCCTGATAAAATACTTGCAATGGTCTTTAATCTTGCTAAACCTTCGCTTTTAGCCAGCACGTTCTCAAATTTGGCAAATATTGTTTTTCCTCCATCACCACGCACTTTTCCCAATTTTATTTTATACTCTTGTACAATCTGAATTGCTTCTGTTAGCTCACTTCCTTGTGTTTCAAGTTTGGTGATAGTTTCACTGATGAACTCGTAATTTGCTTTGATGAATGCAAAGTTTTGTTGCAGTTCCGGATTTTTTTAAATATTTTGGCAGTCTTTAACTGATTGGGATGCATCTTCCGAAAACTCTAACAAAATTTCTTTGAAGCTGGTGAAGTTAACTGCGTAATACACAGCCGCATCCAACCATGTTCCCCATCTAGTAATGACTGGTTGTGGTGGAAGCGGAAGATTAGGCAGTTTTTCTTTAAATCGTTGTACCCTCAATGGCGCTTTTAAAAAACACTTTTTGCCATTTAAATTAACTCGTTAACAAGAGGAAATTCAGACCCCACAGTTTCTGCTACTCGGTTTAATCCGTGAGCTACGCAAGTAGTGTGTGAGATTACTATACAAAACTTTTAAATTAATACCTGCTTTTAGCATATATGCAGCCGCATCCGTCACCATTAACAGAATTTTTTCAGTTGGGACTGCATTGGAAAGAAAAGGTTTGCGAGTCCTTCGTTAATAAATCTTGTTATGGTGCTGGTGTTGGTTTTATCCAGTTCTTTCAAATATATTAAAAATGGCCTGGTTGGAGTAGCTTCATGTAATATACCGATAATGAGACCAGCCACATACCTACCGCACTCATCGGTGGTTTCATCGACAGAAAACCAGATATAATGGTCTGCAATTATATTTTTAATTTCATGAAGGACTGTTTTATAAACTGTATCTAAATAGTTTTTTCGTAGAGCGCTTTCGAACGGTATCGATCTCTTACAATATGTTTCTAAGAATTTTCGAAATGCAGAATTGTCTAATTTTCTGAAAGGAATACTTGCCGATATCAGAGTGTTGCATAAATCAAAATAAAAAGTTCTTTTCTTTAGATCAAGTAGAAGATCCAGAGGCAACTACTTCTGTTATAGTTTGTTGTTTCAGCTTATTTTCATTTTCCGCTCTTCCTACATTTTCCTTGTGAATAGCGGTCTTCGTATGTTGTATTACATTATACTTTTTGTCGCACTGGATCTATTAAAACGAACATTAAAAAGTTCGAAAAAAAGCAAAAAAAGCATTATGAAAATTAGTTAAATGATTCCTTTAATTGCGATTCGCACTTATTTCAATGTCTTTTTGTACTGCTATTAATATCTAAAAAAAGCATTATTCCTATAAATCCGCACTCTACTTATTAATAAATTATTTTATTCTTTGTTAAAGCAAACAAGTGATTAAAGAAAGTAACTATAGGTATAATGTATTTACGTTATCATTTTACCAGCGTGTCATAGAGACAATTAGATATTCAGTTTGGGAATTGTAAATGGGTAGAACAGCAATTATATCCATGAAGTGCAGTTCTTTGGATTACGTTTCCAACTTTCTAGTCAAAATAGTTGATTTATGTGAATATTTAAGGTTATAGAACCAATAATATACCGTACTATGTGGTATTTCTTAAATATGTAGCTATTACCTTAAGCTGTCCTGTTTAATTTAATTATTAATCTAATATTGTTTTTTTTAATCCACAGTCAAATTAACTGTACCTTATCTCATTTCTATAATTTTAATCTATTTCAAATGTTTAGGGTTTTAGTTGCATGCACTGTTATACCTCAAATTTATTTATGACGCATGGTGATCAATTTTGAATAATTAGCTAGACAAAATGTAGAAAATGGAATTTCTCATTTCGAAAAAATAATAGTATACGTAGCAAGTTAAGGAGTCAATTGTTAATATACTGTAGATTTAACAAGTCTGGACTGGTCCAATTTGTTGCGACCAACGTTAAAAGTAGAAGTATTGTATTGATGCACTTATGCTATTGCTATTGCAATTTGTCGATGAGCAGTCTTTTGTTTATGTTAATAAAGTCTTGCATATTTATAGTATTAGTTTGTTGTTGTAAGTGTAATAAGAACCATTTTTAGTAAGGAAATAACTTTATAAAATAGCATAATACTTACAGTCTACCGGATAGTACATAAATGGGCTTGCGGTAATTAAACAAAAAAAAGTTTCAAAAAGTTTCACGACAAATTTTATTCTGTTTTGTAGGTTAGAATTTCTACTTTAAAATCTATAATAAATCTTCACTTAGTTTTACCAATAATTTCTTCTGTTTTGATTTGTTGAATGAATCAGAAATGGGACTCCTTATAGACGTAGTGGTACAAGGAAAGGAAAACACGAACGATGGAAACACGGAAAGACGTTTTCTTGAAGATGTAGAAAAGGTATTAAAAATTATGGGCATAGATAAAACTTTTAGTGTAAGTTCCTCCACAATATTAGACACAATATCAAGTGGATATGCTATAAATACGACAAAGTTTAAAAAGTACACGATAAAAACTGCAAACCTCCACAAGATATTAATACACGGACTAGATGTGTTGGGCCATTTTATGTGTTCAATTGGATAGTTGTCCAAAGAGCTTTCCTGGTTCGCCATAAAAAGTTTCGGAAGTTTCGTGAATATCACACCCGGAAGATGTCAAAGTGCAATTAACATCTTTTGCATTTGCTCTTGATATCTTCAGATCCTTTAATTACCAGCATTCGCACGCTGTTAAAAAGAAAATGTGGAAGTTTGTCAGAAGAGGTCAGATCTCTCTTTCAGATTCCTGACAAAGCAGTACACTCTGTAGAAGACTCTGACGATGACCAGGAGAAAGAAGACTTATAAAATGATAAAGAATATCCACTCATTTATTTATTTATGTTTTTTGTGTACTATACTTAATAAAATATAATTTTCTATTTTTGGTGAATTCTAAAGTTAAATATCTCTTAAAAGTTTGCGCAATGAAAGTCATAAAAGGTAAATTTTGCATTTTGTTTTACTAGAGTGTGCTTCTGTTATATTCCATACCATAATGCAGTGATTAATAATTTTGTCTTTCTAAATGAGCGAAATTGATCATCGTGTGTCGGTGTCACTATTTCTAGTTACACATTTCTCACTAGAAAATCTTCTGTCAAACGAATGTCATATGTCAAAATGAGATTAAAATGCAGTAAATTCGTTTTTATTTGCAAATCAGTTTGATTACAATTAATATTGAAGTAATAAACTCAAAAACGAACTTTTTATTCCAAATAATAGACCAACAACAAAAGGTAACTCTACGAAATGCAAAGATTTACCTATTCTAAATGGCAATCTAACCTCTGATTGTAAATAAAAACAAATAACAATATTGTCAACATTTCTCAATAAAAAATTCTGGTGTTTAGAAGGTTTTGTTACCAAAACAACAAAAATTTAACAGGAATTATAAAAATGAAATAAATTATAGTTCCGTAATAGATGACGAATAACTCAGGGCCATTTAATTTTTAGTATTATCATTATAGTTATTATAACTGATTATCAGTATTATAAACTTTAATTGTAATTTATCAACAGAGAAGAAATTTACTCAAATTAAACTTATTAATATCGATTTCATAACTACAGTGAAACTTCCACACAACGAACGTCCGTTTAAAAAAATTCTCTATTTAACGAACTTTTTAGCGGGATTCTGCCTCTCGGATAATCTAGCAGCTCATTTTTATGTCATTCTACGAATTAAAATTCCGTTTAACAAAGTAAAAGATCTAAAAAGCCGCCGAAAAACAAAATTTGTGTCTTTCAACTCATTGTCTCTCTCAAGAAGGGTTTAGTCCCTTTGTTATTAAGATGAGTAATGCAAACATCTGGAATTTGTTTCATTCATGACCAATGGAGTTTTAACCCTGGTGACAAGTTACCTACCTGCTATTTATTATTACTACTCAACCATCGTTATCGTTATTTCTTGTTGGTTTAAAATCAAACTCTACCATTAGTTCATTTAGTTGTTTGATTTTGTAATAAATCCTGTAATTACAAGTTACCTGCATTTTTTTCTTCACGTGTATTGTAAGTGTTATATTGAAAAGAGACCTTATTAATGTCTTGAAGGATAATAAAAATCTTTTTTTGCACAAAGCTAGAAAGCAAGCAGCAAATTTTGAAATTAACTTTAACTGTCATATTGTAATTTACATATAAAATATCAAGATTTAGTTTTAGAACTGAATACAGTAAATTAATTAGGAGTGGATTTTTTCCTTTTACTAACTAAGTTTTTCGTATAATAGAACTTTATTCTTAAGGGTTGTATTTAGTAGTTTCAGAGGGAACGCTGCAGACTGAAATTTCCTCAAATTTTGCAAGCAAATACAAACTTTATCTTTCACCTTTAAAGTGATATCAATACCTGTAGTTCTTTAAGTCGTCAATAGTTTTATGTCTATGCATCGAAAAATTAGGAATTCCTTTTCTAATCAGTTATTAGCATTAATTGACGCAAATTGGCAAGTGATTAACTTCACTATTGGTTAGAAATTGAAAAAAAGGAATGCATAGGCATATTTTGCCTTGTTTGAGCATCACTTACATCAAATCAGAATCTCGTTATCGTTTATGTGTAGACCACAGTTTGCATGCAAAACAAAATTGAATTATAGAAAACATAAGTAGAACTTAGGCAACCTCTTTTGCAAATACTGCCGGGGGCTAACTTTTACCTGCGTCTTACTGGTCATAAAAGTGTCAACACTACCTTTGTATATTTCTTTTGTTATACGTACAAACTAATCCTATTCTTCTTGAACAGAGGCTAAAAGTAAGAAGTCGTTAGTAAGTAGCAATAAATAGTAAATCTTAAAAATTGACTTGCTAACAAATTTATTTTCTAATGTAGGTGCATGGTAGGTATTTTTATTAGTAGGCACATGTAATACAGAAATTAGAAGAGGTCTTTATCGTAGCTATTAATTGGTAATTAATAGTAATTCCAAGTCCAAAAATCAAAATTTGTGTAAAATCTTAGTCAGCAATTGATTATATGATAACAGAAAATGTATTTTTGTACCTTTTTCTATTGTTCTTTTCATATTTACGGCTCACCTTTGGTAATGCAAAAAAAGACAATAATTTTCTGAAGTGAGGTCTCAAGTAGCAGCTTGTACGCAGAAATGATTAATGGCAATAATAAAATTAAGACTATCGACTATCGCAGATGTTTGATACCCTCATTTTTTACCTAAACTGGAAAGCCTCTCTTTAATTTTTTGATTGTAGAATTTCAAAATTTTATTGCCATTGTAGTAGCATACTTCACTGCATCTGTTGGCGATTACCATGCTTGAATACACCCAGCAGGTGAGAATTTCTGTCTTGGGGTTTGTAGTTTTTATTTTCTTTTAGTTACTTATTATTATAAGTATTTAGTTCGTCCTCTGAATTGTGCATATTTATAAAATTATAAAGCAAATAACAACATATCATCTAATAAAATCAATTATATTTAGAAATAAATAAAAATATTAGTAAGTGGATCTCTGTAATAATGTTTTTTAGATTTAGCCTGGCGAACTAAAAAGTTACAAGCACTAGTTTTAAAAATAAGAACAAAAACTGACTAAAATTAATTAACCTAACAAAATAAAAGATGAATTAGTAAAGAAATGAAATAGCTCTTTGAATAAATCAGTATTATTATTTTAATTGTAACGAGTCCATTACTACTGACATGCATTAGTATTGTATTTTATTCAAATTTTGAACATTCATACCAGTATACAGTGTGCCCAAGATAACAAGGCACTGCGCGGAGATCTTGGAAATGGTAAGAGATACAGGATCGGTTAAATAAGATGAAAGCTGGCTATTTATAGGACTTTCTAGTTCGCGTTTGCAAAATTTAGATATCTTGGATAGTTTCTGAGATATTTTAAAAAATGCTGATTTCTCGATTTTCGTTTTTATTTCTTCTTTCATTTATTTGAAGAGATATCGGAAAACTAAAACCACTTTTCCATTGCCACATTTTGTTTTCTATTAAAATACCCTAACAAAATTTCTGTAGTACGTTTCGGTTTCGAGTAACCATCATCAACCTCATTTTTCTAAATGGGCGGAAAAACAATTAAAAATTGTTTTCAATAGCTCTTGTTGTCACGATTCTAATGATGTAAATATGATAGGATTATTCTGATTCTGATTTTTTGTGTTGAACCCTGTTATCATTAACTGTGATAATTGCTGTTCTTCAAAATTTTGGTTGATTCTTGATGTAACCCCAGAGGAAAGAATCTAATGGTGTTAGGTCAGGTAATCTTGCAGGCCAGAGTGCTGCTGAATGCATTAACTTATAGCATAACAAAACGAAAATAACCCTATCATGTTTACATCGGTAGAATCGTGACAACAAGAGCTATTTAAAACAAATTTTAATTGTTATTCCTCCCATTTAGAAAAATGAGGTTGATGATGGTTACTCGAAACCGAAACGTTGTACATAAATGTTGTTAGCGTATTTTATAGAGCGCAAAAAGTGGAAACGGAAAAGTGGTTTTAGTTTTCCGAAATCTCTTCAAATAAATGAAAGAAAAAGTAAAAACAAAAAACAAAAATCGAGAAATCAACATTTTTTTTTAATATCTCAGAAACTATCCAAGATATCTAAATTTTGCAAACGCGAACAAAAGGTCCTATACCTAGCCAACTTTCATCCCATTTAGCCAATCCTGTATCTCTTACCGTTTCCAAGATCCCCACGCTGTGCCTCTTTATCTTGGACACACTGTATAGTGTACACTTAAAATTCATATCTTCGGAAGCATGGACACCAGATTTTATGTGATAGAGGGATTTGATTAAAAAAATTAACTATCATTAATAAAAAATACAATTAATCAAAAATTGTTCATCCCCGTCAATTATATTTTCAAAAAGTGATAATTTTAAAACTTCCCATTCTGAATGGTTTGAAAACCAAAAAGATATTGGAATAAATAATAAAATTCTACCTTTAAGCTCCAGCCAACCCCACTTTAAAATTTTAAATTGGATGATGTGGAATGTATCACATCAAATTAAAGGTCTTCAATACCAAAATGCAGTGGTTGAAAAAATCAAATCGGTGGTTGGTTTTCGAAGAATTAATTTTTTTATTTTAATAAGGATGCATTATTAAGTTTATCGTAATAGATGCTCGAATTGCGCTCCGTTGGTTGCTGGGCAATGATAAAGCCTATTTTACTTTAGTTATCTAAAATTACGATGAATTTCATTTGATTTGATTGATGCATGAAAACAAAAATTATCTAATTTTAGTAAATCACTAGTATAATACTAGACTGCAGTTTGTTGCTTATCATCATCAACTAAATCTGTAGAATAAAGAACTTACACATATTATTATGTACTTTTCTTGTTTTATAACACTTTGCCAAAAAACCTCAAAAGTTCATCTCAAGAACAATTAAAAGTTCACAATTTTGTTTTCTTTCTACATATCATCGATTTATCAAGCCAAAGTGTAAACAGTTTTCATATCATTAGAAACAACCCCAACCCACAAACCGAACATATTCTTGCGTAATTGTTGTTATTACGATGTTGATTTATTTTTGTTGTACTCTTTATTGTTATGGTAAAGTAGAAGGATGATTTGGGAACGATAGAATAAGCATCTTTGCGTGTGATATATCCAACCGGTTTTGTGAATCTATTCGGTCAAAAACATCTGGGACTGCAAATCACAACCACGACGAACTTCGTTTTGTTATTTTTTTCAAATTTCGGCGGTCATTTTGACTATGTTTCCGAAGAGATATCAAAAAACAAAGACACGACGTTGTCTTTAGTTGTTGATGTAGAATCCAAATCTGAAGTCAGAATTTCAGAATTAAAAAAAAATGCGGACAGACAGACCGACAGACAAACAGACAGACAGACTTCGCAAATTCAGGAACGACTTCTTTTGAAGTTTGTTGAACATTGTCTTAGTTGTTTGCGTGTACACGACGTAAACCGTCAGTGCCATAGTAAATTCTTTGACTCTACCGTTTCTTACAGGTAACTGCCTCTCTATTCTGGAATCAACCAATTCAAGAAGATCACGATTCATGTAAAAACTGATACATCTGTCAATCACTTTCTCTTCCCAAAACTTCCCGTCTTTAAAAATCTTTTGAATACTAACACCTTTAGGGATCCAAAAAACAAATAAACAATATTTTCTCTGAGCAATATGTAACTTACCATGAATCTGGAAGTAATAGTTATGTTTCATATTTAGTTTCATCTTACCATTTATAAAAGTACACCATTTTTTCACGTTCGGCACATTTTGAGCAGTGTCTTAGACACGTAGCAATCCGCCTCTTTTGAACAAAAATAATTGGCACATTATGCACTATTCTCTGTAATTAACAACATAAAGTATGACCTTTTAGTTTTATGAAATAAAGTATCAAAGCCAAACGACATCGCCAGTCGAAATCTGACTGTCCCTTCTCCATTTCCAGACCAAATGGTTTTTCATTTCGCACATCCATGTCTTTACTTGGTGATACGTACGGAAGACATGGTACATATACCCTGTCTCATTTCTATAATTCCAATCCATTTCAAATTTCTAGCGTTTTCAAAGTTGGATTTAGCTTAAACGTATTAGTTAAATATATATATGATTAGTTAGTTAACAGCAAACCAAAGAACAATAATAATCTAATGGGAGTAGCACAATAAAGTATTGTTACCGACACGACAAAAATGGCATCAGCATCTCTGAAGATAGTTGCAAGTTCATGCAATGCTGGCTTGTTGTAGAACCGAGTGCAGAATTTGGTTTTTCCAAAACCGAACAGGGAAGACGTGGTGTCGCGCCTACTCAAGGCGTGAAGAACAAGAAGATTCTCAGAACAATATTTCAGAAGTATTACCTCTTCCAGGTTTTCGGAAATAAATGGGGAGATGTTGAGCCAAAAGTCAAAAGAACTAACAAATCAATGTTCTCCCAGATGATTTTCACAGAATCATATTCTGCAGCGATGAACATAGCGGATATTACAATAAGTACATCAGCGTCTTCTGTTGCCTGCTTCACAGCGAGATTGCCTTGTATGAACGTCTCCTTAACTATTTACCTATTAATTATTTTTGTAACTATCTACCTACTCATGTTGTAGCAAATGTAATGCTCTACAACTTTTAATGAAAACTTTTCCCTCTGTAATGCATTGGTAAAGTCCCGGAATTTTGATGGTTGTTGGTGCCCCACGGCGCTCGAAAAGAGGCGACGAGGTCGCGAACTTGGGTTTTTTGCTAGAGCACCTACATACAAAACATATCCAAAAATTAGAAGACATAACCTTTTGCAAGCAAAGGCCCCTTTTTCAGCCTCTATTCCCTGGACTGGACTTCAAAATCAGGAAATATATCTGCAGTATCTTGAAGAGAGAAATTTAAAGGCTTTTCCACTATTCCGCTTAGGGATTCATCGTCATTTTTTTCGACTTCCAAATCAGGAGATATATCTTCAAAACTACGTAAAACTGAATTTAACTCAACGTTGTGGATTGTGGTTTATGATATCTTTACTAATCAAATTTTAAACTCATACAGTTATTTGAAAAAGTTCATTTAAAACCAATTTTACAGTTACTCATTAGTATATCAGCTAGGGTTAACACCTGATATGCGTTATCCGAATGATTCTAAGTTGAAATTAAATAATTTTTAATTCGAATAAATTTACTTGAGCGGCAACAAACTATTATTAATAATATAGATTGTCCGAATAATCTTTGAATATCTTCAGATAAACACATAATTGAATGATCCTATAATCGTCATTCGATTATGCCTATCACTATACTACCATTGCTTTTCTGGGAATCTCAAAGAGAACCAGCTTATTTTAAAAGTTTCTTTTTTCAAGAAACTGTAAAAATATTATAACTGGAACTTTCAAATCAAGGACTAGTGCAAAAGGGAAACCAGCACAATATTAGAATAAAACCGAAAGAGTTTAAAGTCCTCGCAAATCTCTTAATTTACAACTGCTTTTGTTCAATTATATTTCAGTTCTACCTGCTCTTCTCGTATCCTTCGGCGTTTGCTGCTTAACTGGTTATCTATTCTTAGGCGTTGCCGCAAAAATGGAAATATTTTTCTCGCGCTACTAAATACAACCTTTTAAATAAGTTTACAGAGCTTTTAAACCGCATTTCTCTATCTGACCATTCTATCAGCTAAAGATTTATAGACCTACCTGCTACAGCTAGGTTCTCTCTTTCTATACAATAACGTATTTCGTGATTCATGCTAGACGATCAGCTTACCTGACTATAGCTGGGATATTACCTTTATAGATGACTGTACATAGTCACATAAGCTATAGTATCTTACTAAGAGGACGGTCAAAGGTCTAACTCAAAATATTCAAAAAACAGAAAATGGCAACTAGAATTATTTGTAAAAAAGATAAATCATGTCCAAATATTCATAAAATTATGAATACAAGTCCCATGTTTATACGCATTTGAAACTTTATTAGAAACTCATAGAAATATTAAAAAATATTCACAAAATTCTACTAAACATACGTATGATACTACACGGAAATTATATCTTTCAATTCCTCAAATTAAACTATCTTCTTCTTTCAAGAATGTTTTGGATTTAAGATTCTATAACCACATTTTTGATAAACTTAAAACATACTCAATTAAGAAATTTAAAAAAGATATAAAAAATATATTATTTAGATTTTCATTTTATTATATTGAATAATTTCTTGCAACTTCACAAAACAATTTCCATAAATAATTATTGAATGCATATAAAAACTCTTCTTTGGTTTTTTTATATTTTTGTATATATATATAAGACATTTTATATTATTTTGTATTTTTTGTATATACAGTGTGTCCCTGGCTCGACTCCAAAATAAGTGTAACAAGTCAAAAACTTTATCGTACGAAAAAATGCATTCTTTATAAAAGTTTTTGCTTGTTTAAGAATTAACGTCTATCGAGTTAATAATGCTTATTTTAACACTGTTACGTGTAGAGTTTCAAAAAACACAAAGGAGCCCAAGAGTTAAGTGCTCTTATTTTATAAACTAAAAAAAAATGTGTAGTGTTGTTTTATAACATTGAAATTCCTTCGATTTTAGCTCTGTTAAAATTATCAATTTAGTGTGTATTTAGATTTCATTTGTGGTAAAGAATTAATTTCTTTCTTTATTTTATTTATTTCTTGACAATTCCGACGCGGTGTTTTTCAAAGCGCGTGCGGATATTTAGCCGCCTAGACAAAGGACATTCTTCCCTTTTAGTTTCACCGCGTAGGTCGACAAGAGTTTTGGCGGGAATTTGAGCCCGCATCACAATGTACTGGCGTGTCTTGGGGGTTTTCCATTCGAGATGGAGGTTACCTTGTATCTGCTTGCGTCGGTCTTTGATTCTTGCTTGCAGCGTGTTGGTAGGCGGGGCTTGCAGCCTTAAGACAAGTTTGCGTAAGGGAAAAAAGCGCCAAAGTTAGAGAAAATAGTTTTGTCTTTGATGTGGAAAAAACGTATTTGGCGAGAGCGTTGAGGCGATTGTGTCATCGTAATCCTAATTTGTAGTATTCAAATAAACAATTTTCGTTACTATAGAAAAATCTTGTGGAAGCTGGTTCCGAGGATTTCGTTACACCTGTGTTGGGTGGATCTTTATAAAGGGGATTAGGAATGCAGGGAATATTATTACCCTTGTTCATGTTTTGTTTATCGTAATTGAAGGAACTTCAATTCTGTTTATCGATCTCGTATCGGATTGTGAAACAATCTCTCCTGTGCTAGAGGTTTTAAATCGCTGGAATAATTTATCGTTGAGTTTGTGAAACTTCGAATTGTTTGTTGAAGTTTTGAAAACTGTCCTCCATATTTTTAATTCTTTCGTTTAAAGAACTTGTGTGGTTAGCACTGTGTAATAGCAAGTGTAAAGCTGGCATTTAGTAAATTGAATGCTGTGAACTTGAATTATGTCGCTAAACGTATCGCGGCGTTGTAGTGGACGTCTAAAAGCATTTAGCATTCCGATTCGCTCAGAGACCATGCCGCCTGTTTGATAATTCTACCGACCTTCGTGAATGCCGCCGCTTCCAGCTTCGGTAGTGGGGTCCTTTTCGAGCCCGATGTGTATCTAATATTAAAGGGAATCACAACACAAAAAACAAGTTTGTCTCAAAATAAAGTTTTCAGGTAATTATATTGGTGTGCAATTTCTCGGAAGTTTATCTGATAGGATAAGGAAGTTATGAGCAATAATTGATATGTGTGTGACGTCAAACTGCCAGGTGACGGCAATAAACGCTCGAGTTTTATATGCATTGCGTTCGCATTCAGTGATGTTTTTACAAGCAGTTTTTTATCAGATTTTAAATTTAATTTTACAATGCCTAGTTGTAGTGCGTACGGTTGTGTTTTCCTGTTTTTACTTATTTTAATCTTGTAACTACCCCTAAGTTGGTAAACCACTGCTCACTTTTTAAAATTCAACATAACTCCCGTTTTCTTCGGGAAAACATTGTCTAATTTTATTTACTGTGCATGATGGTATTACAATGCGATTATACCTTCCAATTGTTGTCCATGCATTTATCCACGCAATAAATTGTTTATATGCTATAGAGCGCCAGGTTTTATTTAAAACACTTTCTGCAGTTAGCAATTGCTTCTTAAAACGACTTTTTGTTTTTAAAGCAAGATTATGTCTAGCCAACTGCAGTGTGTCCTTATCTAAAATCAATTTTGAAAATTTGGGCACTCGGTAACACAACGAAAATTCCTCATCAATCAACATCTCTTTACAGTTTCCACATTTGCAACAACTAATTTGTCCTGCTTTTGATGTGGTATCTACATATTCATTAGAATCACTGTCATCACTTACTTCCTCAAAATTCTCACGAGTAGGTTCAAACTGGTAAGGTCTAACAAGTACTGGATTCATTTTTAAAAACTACAATCTAAAAGAACGACTTTAACTTCCACACTTTATTAAATTTACGAAGGTTTAGAATTTAAAAACAAAAATTTAAAATATGAATATTTCATCCCTATGTATTTATGGTACCAATCTCAAACCTACTGAAAGAATCAGCGTAATATAACGGCGTTGGTATGTATTTTCTCGCAACATGTACTAATTTGATCTAAGAGTGTAATCAATCGGTTCCTGATATAATGCCGCACATAGCCACAACACGGCCGCCTGGCAGTTTGACGTCACACTCAAATTTTTAACAGCAATATTTACATAACTATTCCGAGTATCAAAACAGGACTTAGACCATTTGAATTCCATTTCAATGACCTACAAAAGTATGTTAAAAAATAAATTACGATTTTTGTGTTGTGATCCCCTTTAAGGTATCGTTCTAGCCTGTAGTATAGGTTTTGCAACTTTATATGTGTTTAAAGTAAATAAACGAATAAATTTGATAGGAAGTTTTGTATATGAACGTACAAGGGATATCGATTTATTAATATTTCGTTTAAATGTGTGATGAATGTAGCTTATAGCTAAACAATTTTTAGTTTTTTTTTAAGTATCTGAGCCAGTTCTGAATTCATTTGGAACATCTGCTAATCACTCGATTAACTTTTATTTTAATCAAAAATCAGAGATTTATGAAAATAATTCTTCATGTTTGTCAGTTTAACGATACTTTCTGAATAACTAAACTAACACATTTACCTAAAAGTTATTGGATATTTGAATTATTTTCTTTTGTTCGTGTGTTTTATGCCTATGAGCACTTGGTTTTATTGTGCAACGTTATATGAGTAACAGCTTGAATTTGAGTAAACCTTTTTGTATTTTCTCTCTCTCGGGTAAGTTGTGGAGGGGATCAGTGTATGAATACAGTGTCTACTGCTATTTCAGTGTTCTGTTATTTAGGTGCTTATATACAAAGTGTCGGTCGACGAGAAGCTACGTTGGGTGACATATTGCTTTGATTTTATAGCTTTTGGCGCCCTTGGGTTATCTATTTTGATATCTCTAGACCCGATTTGAGTTTCTTAAGTTTGAAGAAAGCATTCTATAGCTTTTGAGGTAAGTTCACCTTGAACCACGCCCGTCTTCGACTTCGAGCTACAGGACTAGAACATCTACCGATCTCCACTGTACGGGCATTAGGCCTCTTTTCGGGGTTTTACCCGTTACAAATGTTATTAAGATAAGTTGTTTAGATTAACCTAATATCATAATCAGTTTCATAACGACAAGTAATAAATAAATAAACAAATTAAAATGCAGCATAAAATAGAGAAAAACTGGTATGTTAGAAAACTTTCTTTTCTTAAGAAATATGCTGATGGAAAATAACGCTTTAAAAATAAACAAATAGTAATAGTTATTCAGACGTTTTGCCACCCACTTCTGCACACAATTCTACACGATATTTAAATTAGCTGTAAGAATTTTGTACTTCTTGCAAAGGAATATCAGCAATTGTTTTATTTATGTTATTTATATTTCTTGAAACTCTACACATAACAGTGTTAAAATAAGCATTATTAACTCGTTAGACGTTAGTTTCTAAACAAGCAGGAACTTTTATAAAGAATAAATTTTTTCATGCGATGAAGTTTTCGACTCATTACACCTATTCCAGAGACACACTGTATGTATTATTATCCATAAACGTCCAGTGACATATTAGAAATTAAATAAATAAACGGGCCTATTATTTTAAATTGTTTTGATCCAGACCTAGACAAGAAATTGCATTACATTTTTTCTGCAATAATCTTATGATGAATTTTATTACCGTCATTTCTAAAGAAACAATAAACAAAATCTGACTCCTTTACTATTTTTCAAATGAAAACTGACAAGGCAAAAAAAATCCTTATCGTTTAAAGTACATTTTAAGCAGTAAACATAGGAAAATTATGTAAATATTTTTAACGTTTGTTCGCCGCTGCAAGTAATAGTCAAAAATTACCATTTTTGGAAATCTTTCAATTTTTTTATTTGAAGAGTTATGAGCTTATGACCCGCAGGCATGTTTCCGTTTACATGTGCAGTACAACACTCCGCATGACTTTGTAAAGCGATGTGCAAAAATAGTTCTTTGTTTACTCGTCGACCACAACGTTTACTAGGTGTTGCACCACACTAGGGTTCGTAAGGTTAAGACGCTTTAAAGCATCTCCATAAATCAGTGGATTAGAACGTTACGCTAGCATGCTGTAAACAGAGAAATTGCTACATAAAAATGATATTATTGATATTAACATCCATATTGCACAAGCAGAGCTAATTTTACCATGGAAGATAAAGCTAGAAAATTAGGCATGTAACGCTGTGTAATACATATATTACAAGTCCATTCAATGTCATTGTTATGTAGCAATTTCTCTGTTTAAAGCATGCCAGGATTCTAATACGCTGATTTGCAAAGATACAGTAAAGCGTATCAACCCTACAAACTCTAGCGTGGTACAACACCTAGCAGATGTTGCAGTCCATAAGTAATGGAAGGACTAAGTCGATACCTCCGAAAGAAAACATTGTAAGTTGCAAATGTAATTTTTACAGGAAAGTGTTTTAAACAAGGTCACACCTTTGGAATGGGATACCAATGTAATTCGATAGAATTATTGAAAGCTCCGTATTTAAATTGTGTTCTTTTATATTATAATGTCCATTTTTCTAGGTTTTTTTGGTAACCAGAAGCTCAGGTTATGAGTTTTTTGTTAATTACAATTCTAAAAATATGTTTATTTTAACGGTAAAAAAATGCATTGGCAGTTACAATCCTTTTGTAAGGAAAATCTTAAATAATACACATTGTATCATACCCTACAATTTTCTACTCTCTTTTAATATGAGGACAAAAAAATTGTATAATTCTGTTCAAAATTGGTAATTACGATGTTTTTAATCAATTATTGAATCATTTTGTAGTTGTAGAGGCATTTACAATGCAAAACATTTTGATTTCTGTCATTGTAAATACATTTGCAATTTTTTGCAGTTAAAGTTCGCTTTTTTGTTAGATACAATGAGATTAAATTATTTTTTTTATACCTTGGATAAAAAAATGTTTTTGACATGATCATTCTAAAGTTTTATGTTATTACTTTTAAAATATGCAAAAAAGTAAAAAATGGCAATTTGTAACTTACAATGTTACCGCATGTAATCGGAAATACTCGATCTGCAAAATGAATTGGAATTGTAAAAAAGAAATAATTGCACTTACACACATACATTATAAGCTGTGTAAATAAACTATCGTTGAATTTATTAATGATGTCAATCATTTATGAATTAATTTCTCAAATTTTGTAAGATTTTCATTCTTTTCTGAGTTGAACTAACTTCAACAACATATCTAAAAATTTTCAAAAGATGAACATTTCTCTTATTAAAAATCACTACAAGAATTAAAAAGAATTGTTATAGAAAAAGGTATTTTGCAAAATTATTTAACTGATTTGCCAGCGTTTTACCATTTGCGGTATAAATACTCTGAAGCTTTTTCCGTATAATGAATGAATGAAGAAAAGTGGAAACGCCTGTAAATTGATTCAAAGACGATTTAAATTTAACCACATTATTAATATAATGGATAATATAGATTATGACAAATACAATCTAGAATTTAAGTACCTAAGTGCACGTGTATTTTGAGAATGACGGTTTTATCATAAATAACCGCCAGAGTGTAGGCATATATGAAAACATGTCAAATTCTATTTACTTATTCATCAAAAATTTTCCTTTTTCTTAATGGAGCTCGATAATGAAAATAAAGCTCTTACGTGTACAACACTGGAAATATTTTAGAATTTCTTTTGAGCACGTCACTAATGAAATTGTTTGAACGTGAATAATCCAGAAAATATTAAAGAAAATACGACGTTATGACGTAGATTTTAAAACGACGCTGGGCATCGGTTAGATTTCTATATATTCAAGATTCCTTCTACCGTATTATTAGTAGCCAAAATTTAACTATCCTTGTTTATATGATACAGTGTAGTCTTGAGATTACCTCGGTCTGCAGTCAACAAGATCAAAAGTGTAAAACAAAGTTAATTTCAGCGATTAGAAACAATTTCATTTTGCTCACATTTTAAGATAATTCTGACTGTTTTAAAATTTAAAGGTTTGTGATAATACACTTGTACAAAATGTCCGAAGACGTAAAAAGAATACTTGAAAGTGAGGAATTACGAGAATATGTAAGTTATTTTGATATCTATTCAAATTAGCATTTTGAAAATAATTATACAATGTATCATGAATTACTGTTACCTATATTTCCATGTAGTTTTTTAAAATTTAATAGATACTGATCCGTACACTTTTTGTTATTGAAAAAACAAAACAATAAAAATAACCTAAGTTATTGCAGAAATTCCGAAAATGTGTTGCCAAGTAAAAATAGTTCAAGTTTATTTTAAGAACGTAAATTGCAAAGTGAAGGAAACATATTTCATTTTTATTAGATTTGTTATTGATTTCAAAAGAAGATTTGATCATTATTTTAATTAATTTTATGTTACTAATGCGGTTACAATGTGTGTATTGCACATCCAGTTTTATTTTTATCAAGGTTAGAAACGTAAATAGGAACGCATCCTTTTGGATACTCGACTTTGTTTATAGTTTATATCCAATAGTACAATATGTATGTGTTTTCTAAAGGAATAATATTTTATCGCAATTTTTATTTTTTAATTTAAAATCAACCGCCCATTTCGAAAACAAAATCTTGATCAAAATCGTCGATGATTGTTTTATTTGAGTAAAGAACGTGTAAGAGGATTCGAGTTTTATTAATTTTTATTACTATATTGTCCAAGATTTTACATTTGGAAATAGTTTAACTCATCTTCTTTTGTTGCAAGTCTTGTAATTGATTTCTTTAGGTATTCAGCTTCTATCTTGTAAATCAATGATATTCTTTCCTTAATTGCTTGTTTCTGAAGGCTATTTTCAATTTCAGTTGCTTTGGTTACTTTTAATATTGTTTATTAGATTGTCGTTCAAAATGTTTTTTTTCCTTTCAAGGTTAGCTTTTTGCAAAAAAGATCATTGTTGCAATGTTGCTTAAATATAAGTGTTCCAGAAAGCATGTTTGGAAGTTACACTGCAGTACTATGTTCTAGATTACGAATAAAATGAGGTAGATGCCTGTCAGAGTTATTTATGGAAAAATAATTCTAAAGAGCCAGAGCTATTGACCTGGTAGTTTTACTTATAGAGGAACCTTGAAAAAAATCTGTTTTATTTGAGATCGCTAATTTAAGTACAAAAGATATGTTCTTAAGACTTACGCTTTTAATGAGTTAACACGATTTTAGTTAGAATGTGTATTACATGCCTAATATGCACTGACTAGCGTTGTACTTGCTCAAATTTAATAAGCCTTCAGTTTTTTTTTTTAGAAGAAAATACGTATACAACGATAAGAGATTCTAACTTACTTTTACTTGTTTTTCATAACTACCGACATATAATGAAGATTGAATCAAAGATGGCATTGGTTGTAGGTTTGAACAACAAACATAAAGAGGTTAAATTTCAAAATATATAGCAATTTATATCAGAACTTGGTCACAGATAAAACAGAATTTTATAGATTTTCTAAAATCGGAAACATTGGAGATAAGATTGCTTGCTGGCCCTATACTAAGAAAATGATATTGGCGCAAAAACATATGGAGAAGTAGACAAATTGGAAATAATCTCAGTTTAGTTCGAATCTAAACTTCATACTATACTAAAATCGGCGAACCAATGCAGTAATAAAAGTACGTGATCAGTACGTGATCAATGCAAGCTCTTTTTCAATTGGCTGAAAAAGACGTGCTTGAAGCCGGTTTCACACACGGAAGTGTGAACATTCACCGAACAGTGCATTATTATACACCGATATATACAGAAACCAACATAACCTAAAACCTCCGTGCTTCCGTTTTACTTCTTATGTTTATTTTGTTTGTAAATTTTGTTTTTGGATTATAGACCTTAACGTGACTACCTAAACATTACTTATTTTAAATTTGGCGGGTATCTTATTTAAATTTGCTAGTGTAAATTGGACGTCGACTCAGATGAATACTAGCGCATATTATCCATGCGACTTTCACGTGATCATTGCATTGGTTTGCCGATTTTAGTATAGATAACGCACAGACCTGGTTTGAATATTTGATCTAAAACTTAGGTTTTATCTTTCCGGTTGGGTTGCTTTTGGTACCTTTCCCTAAAACCACAATTCTATCTATAGCGCATAGTTGAACATTGAATTAGCATAGCACAGAGTAATTCAGAAAAGACTACTTGAGCCAAACACAATTGTGCCACCAGCCTTGTTAGTCTCTGATCATTTTCATAAAAATCGTTTGATCTTTTTGACCGCTTTCACATCTGATTTAACCGGCAATAGTTTCAAAAGGACACACCACAGTCGCATCAAAATCGCTGTAAAACAAGAAGCCAAGGAATGACTTTGAAATCATATCAAACAAAATAAAGAAGCAGCAACTCCATTATTTGTTGAAGTATCAGAAGAATTAGAAAAAGTAGGTGGTAAGCAATAATTTCTGAAATGCAAACCAAATAAAGTTTCAGCATCATTTATGAGAACTAACTAAGTAGTTTGCTATAATTATGGCAAGGCACCAGTGGCTTCAAACCTTATCTGCTTTTACTGATCCATAAGATTTTATCAAACACAGCTACTATCTATTTGGATCAGTTGGACAAGTTCTCAAAGTAACAACTTTTTAAATTACATTTGTATTTTCTTAGTTTTTAAATCGTAAAGGTCGACAAAACATTTACAGCATACATCTTCGAGTCTATTGCTCAATAGGAAAGACTCATGGCCAATGATAACACTGCATATCGCAACAATTATGAAGGCGTTAGGACGGAAAACAAAGTGATTTTCGTTTGTTTGCATAAGATTTTCTATTTATTTGGATGTGTTAAGACAATAAAATAAAAAGAACACAATAAAATTAGAAACAAGCACAAACGACATGAAAATCAAATCTTCAGTTCAATAGTGCTTACAAAAACCACACCAGAGGTCTATCCGAGTTTGAGTTTCTTCTATGGCCATCAAAACCTGGTATAGAGCTGGAAAGAGATCCTCTTCGCATTATATTCTAATACAAAAGGCAAAGCTAAACAACTCTCGTACTCCTCTTGTAAGTTGAATTGATTTTATCTCTGTGTGGTGGACATAAGTTGTAGATCATCAGTAAAGAAAATGTTTTCAAGGTTATATTTTTCTACCGTCTTTTGGTCTCGACTTATTAAATAAAAAATAACAAACACAAAACATATATCCTAACATATTCTGGACATGAGTAACATATGTCACAAAGGTTTTTTAAAAATTGAATTACTAATCTCAGGAGAATTTCTCACCACTACGAGGATGAGGCAAGGTGATATAATCAGTTCCTACCTCTTTATCATCCTTATGCGATAAAAGAGTGCAAAAAAACTATGCACCTTTTCAAGGTAGGAAACTGGCAGTTGAACCCAGTAAAGGTGTCAGTGCTTGCTTATGCGGACATCCTTCTGCTTCTCGCGCATTCGGCTGAAGCACTGCAAGCAAATTTAGACACCTGGGTGACAGAATCGCAAAGTCGAAGTCTGCGGATTAATACCTCCAAAACTAAGACCATGGTTATCAGCCGAGTTTAGACCCAGCACAGAATATTTATGGGAGAAGTCGAGCTTAAGCAGGTCGATGAATTTAAGTACTGAGCTGTACTGAGCGCCAACGTATAAGGATCTAAATGCAAGCATAGAGGCAACCGGAAGGTTATATTTTTCCCTCAGTTGATCCTTCTTGAGTAAGAGATAAGTGTCCTCCAGGACTAAAATGTCGGTATTCAACTCTACCATCACCACACTACCAGCAGATTCAATCGGGTGCAAGCAGCGAAGATGCGCCAGCTCAGACGAACAGCGGGTAAAACACGTAGGGACCGGGTCAGAAATCAGACCACTAGACTGTCCCTCCAAGTGGTGTCTTTGGCGGACAGGGTTGATAGATACAAAATGCTCTGGTTTGGACATGTTGCCAGAATGCAGGACCACAGGCTCCCTAAGCAGGCTATGGTAGCGAGGTGCGAGGGAAGGCGGTTTAGAGGCCGTTGGTTTCTTTGTTCCAGAGAGGAGGCATAGATCCGAGGAACACCAGGACGGTGAGGTAGACGAGAGACGGAATAAGTAAATAAGTTTAATTACTAATTAGTTTGATGATGTAATCAGGTTACTATTGAAAATAAGAATTATACTGTTATTGGTTAGTTAACCAAATATGTGGTTTTTTCCACAGTTTGTGAGAATTGTATGAAAACGAGATATACATAAATATGCTTATACTCTAGTTAGGCAAATGCCCAAACGTGAGATTGTTAACTTTTATGCAACTCACAATATTCTCATTGCAATAATTTCTATAACAATGAAGAATTGTGATTAAATTACTCTATGTTTGAACTCGCTCAAAAATGGTATCTTTCAATAGTGATAAAAAGGGTCATAATGCAGAATTGAAACTTTGATAAATGATTTACCTTAAAATTTGATGTACAGTGTGCTACCATTAGAAGAAATTTGATACCAAACGATTTAAAATAATGCATAAAGGCAGAGATATTCGAAATAAGAAGAATTCCTAGATGTTGTTTTAAACTGCGGGTATAAACAATAAATTAATCGATTCTAAACAAAGAACTACCAAATACTCAACGGATTTGACCATTCAAGATTGTTTTAGAAGTATTAACTAGAATAATGAACAACAAGAACTCAGAAGTCCAAAATAGGAAAGTTTTTTTGACAAGATTTTATGAAACTATGTTACGTTATTGTTGCAACCTTCCATAGTGTATACAGCAAACTTGAACTAAGTTTTATCTGTAATATAAGTATTGGTCATTCTTCTCTATACTTCTTTACATGGAATGCATTTTTAAAAATTGAACTTGGTGTTTGTTATAACAACTCAGTTTCTTCGAAAACTTTTGTGACATATGTTATTGCCGTCCATTACACATGATGTTGTAACACACTTTTAAACTGCTAAGGCTTAAAGTAAGTCAAAGAGTTTTCTGTTTCACTCTGTTCATAGCCATTCTTGTTTTGATCAAGTTTTCTCGCATTGAAATACGTACGTTGTATGTCAAAGAAATCTTTGTTTAATTTTCTTCAAGATCTTTCTTAATTTGAATGGATTATAAAAGATTTCTCAAAAGCGTCCAGTCACAGAGTTTTGTTCATTTATTGCTATTATTACCGTGCTTATTATGAAAAGGGCATCGAAATATAGACATTCGATCGAAGCCATTTCTTTCTTTCTAACCACTATTGAAACATCTCTTTAATTTAATAAAATATTTATAATACGACTCATTGCTATTTTTTAAATGGCTGCAATTTAAAAACCTTTGAGAAGATCAAAGTAGACGATTCTTTGGCACTCTTGATCTTTTTGTACAACAGTAGAATGTTACAATACCCATATTTCATCAAGACAAGCAAACACCATAGGTTGATACATTCACCCTTGTATGAACCACTGTGTATAAGTGATAATAATGTTTTAGAACGTGTAGATAATACTTCCTTTTCCTTGTAACATTTATTCATTGACGTTATTCTTGTCTCTGTCCTTATAAGGCCCTAGTATCGACTGAAAAGTAACAAGAACATAAACAAATTTATAGAAAAGTTTGTATGTTAGCTAAAAATTTTCAATATTTTCAGATTTCAAGTACGTCATTCGTACAAGAATAATTTTTCATTGCAATAGCACTTAATAAATTTTCCAACAGTTGAAAGCGGATTAGATAAAATTAGTTTGTGATTTACCTACTTAATAAATCCTTTAATTAAATAGGAATAATCTCCATTCTTTTGCTGGTTAAGCGATATCGATCCATTAATAACGTATAAGCTAATTAAACCGTTAGGAAAGGATAAATGCATAAGTTACTTTGTTACCGATTGATTAAAAATTGCATTCTCGTATCGTTTTGCACTGGTTATAAGCTAACACGTTAACTTTCAGGCACCTCCTTCGCTGAAAGACAAAGTTTCTCTGTTTAACACCATGTCCAGTAAACACAATGAAAAACAAGCAGTAAATCCATTTTCAACCGACAAGAATGTTACAAGCCTTGAGAAACGAAGATTTTCAAAAGAAGAGTATGGAAGGTAATAATAAAACTGCTAATTATAGTAATTTTTATATGCCTTGTTTATATTGTTTTTACAGTATTTTGTATGCGTAGGCCCGTAAAAGGATCAAAATCTGAAACAAGAGGATTCAAAGCAAACCTACTGGTATCCAGAGAGATGTTAGAACTCTGTGAAATTATACATGCTAGTTCAGAACCTTTAAATGAGGATGATGAGAACGACCACAGAAGAGTTATCAGTTTTGGGGAATTATTTAATGTAAGTAATTATTCTGTTAATACAGGGTACAATTGAGATCAGCTATGGTATTCTGAATTTACGATACGATACGACTCATCGACATCAAAAGACTCGAAGCGAAGTATTTATCCTAGTTATTGTCAATTCCACGATATTATAATGCTTAGGGTGTTTCGAAAGTAACGCCCGTTTTTTCAGTGATTGATTCAGTAAGGTAAAATAGATCGAAAAGTAAAAGTGACAAAATGTCGGACTGGTCTTCATTACATGAGTTATAAAACAAAGACTGGTTTCTTAACTTGACTCAGCTTTTTGGTTTTTTATTGTTGCTAGAGGATGTTCCATTAGCTACTAGACGACGTTCGAGGTATCAATATGAAGGAGCACACTGGGGTATATAAATCCGGAATTACTTAAATACCCTTATCTTGGGACGATGTGTTGCTAAAAGAAGATCACTACTTTGGCCTCCTAGGTCATCCGACATTAATTCTTTGGACTTTTTTTTGAGGATTTATGAAACAAAACATGTATAAAGTAATTGTACGACTTTAGACAGCTAATGGTTTTAATCGACAAAGACATGCTACAGATGTTTGTACTGAAATTGGAAAAGACTTATTTTAGCATCTTTTATATACACTTTTCATAAAAAACGTTTTTAATGTGAATAACAATTTTCCATTTCGTTTAAATCAGTTTGATTTAACATTAAAAGTTATTACGTCTTTTGTTAATAACTCGATATCGAAGGCCGTACAGAAGTTTTGTCTCTCTCGCTTATCGATTTATTTTACCTTACTGAATCGATCACCGGAAAAACGGGCGTTACTTCTGTAACACCTTGTATATCAAAACATCATCAAAAAGACGATTTTAACGTGGTGAAGAATTATTTTCTCGTATAGGAATCCCATCTTTGAGATACTATTGAAAAATGAAACCACTTACTCATGGTGCATGTAAAGATCTGAGCAAGTGTAGTATATTTATGTAGAAACTTTCTTGCTTTAGTTTATTTGTTGGTCGAGAAAGAGTCAGAAACTTGTTTGGCAACCCCTGAAATGGATACTCTGCTGTTTCCATCTGTTTTTATCTTGCCGTTTTTCGTTTTCAATGACTTTATAAAACCCTAATATGTTACTCTCGTTATTCATCGTTGTTCTGACATGCCCATACCATAATATTCTTTTTTCTTTAATGCAACTGATCAATGTTGTTTTCTTACTTTTATTTTATTTCTCTCTTATATGCATCAGTTTCGAGTAGCTATACAACATCATCTTTAGAATCCAATTCCTTTTGCATGAATTTTATTCTTGTTCTTTTCTTTTTATTCATTACCCAATCTTCTGTTCTGTATGTAATTATGTTCTTTACCATGGTATTATATACTTTTGCTTTAGTAGGTATTTCTGGTACTGGATTTATCTGCTTATTGCAAGCTGTGGTGTGTCGTAGTCTACTCCTACTGCCTATTGCAATTATTTAAAGAGATACGAAAAGCAAGCTTATTACAAAAAATTATTTGAGGTAAGCTCAGTTACTGAATTGGCTATTCGTTAGTTTACTAAACTCTCGGTTTCTCAGGAAATGGCGTAAACTTTTTAATTTTAAACCAAGCATCCTACGCACCTTAATAAACCTGTTTCAATAAATTATGGCTCCCTACTCGCTGCTGATCTTAACAGATAGATTGTACTGGTCCCAATCAATTTTACAGCCAAGTTGATCTAGCACAAATATGAAATTAAAAAGTGTCAGTTATTCTCGCCTATATCCAAGGTAAATCCATGTATAGTTAGACACACGGTATAATGAATGGATTTTTAATTGCAAGAAAATGGAAATTTTTTGATATTGACATAATGAGCTATTATTATACACCCTGTTCCTAGTAGAAAGTGTTAGGTGAATATATCTGAACCACACCCATCTTCACTAAGAACCAGTCGCTGCATTTATGTGAAGCACCACACACCCATGCTGTGCATGCTAACGCTAAGGTATCAAATCGTACGCAGCAGCATACCATAGGGATTTACATAATGACTATACCATTCTTTGCTTATTTTTGGATAGAATCTGAAAAATTTGATTTAGAAAACTCAGGGTATCTATGACAGCATAATCTAAAATGTTTTGCATTCTTTCCAGATCTACGTTACTATCTCAAATAAACTAGTAGGAATGCTGTTGCGTGCCCGAAAACAAAACCTAGTTGACTTTGAAGGGGAGATCTTATTTCAGGTAAGTTTTTATAATTACTGCGGTTGTTTAATTTGGCATATGACTGCATATGAAACGTTTTTTCTGTTCTTTTTGTTTTCTTAGAGACGAGATGATGATGTACCCATAGTACTTTTACAACCCATTGAAGAAACACGAAAAATAATGAATGAGAGGATTAAAGAATCTATAACGCAGATTAAGGTAAATGAGCCGCCATTAGAAGGAGAAGAAAGCGAAGAAGAGGAAAAATAATGTCTTAACGTCGAATGTAGAAATAAAAGATATCTTTACAAATTTACAAACTCTATCAGGAAGCCGTGGTGAAATAAAACTTTTTTTTTATGGTTGCATCGTTTTGATGTTGTAGTATAAAGCATACTAGGTTATTTTAGATTTTAACTCTTTTCAGATTAAGCAGTCTTGCTTTCGTACATACCAAATTATAGTATTCCAAAAGATATAGTGCGTTTATGACTTTGACTTCGTAAGTATTTCACAGCGGGTCCCTCATAAAAATCAACAAATACAAGTAGTGGCACGTGTCGCAGACAATTGAATAAACCAAGGATCGTATTGAAATAATTTATATTTCTAATATTTTAGTTTAAAAGTATTTACAAAAGTAAAACTTATTTCAATGCGACCCTGTGTCAATGTTAGAAAAGGTCTTCACAGGTAAGCGGATTTATGACACCCTGCTGTGACGAACTTGTAAAATTTACTGTAAGCTAAGTAGCAATTAAGTCATAAACGCACTATATCTTTTGGAATACTATATATGAATCACCGATTTAGGCATACGTCAGTTAAAAAAAGAGCTAAGATTACAGATTTTCTGAAAGAGTTTGTAAGAAAGGGTTGTACATATTTTTGCATTAACTAAAACTGAATTGGTTTAAGCTATTATTTATATATTTTATAAATAATTTCAAGTGTGACTGATTTTTTAAAGATTGTAAAGAAAGAAAAAAAGTACTATAATACTGTTTTTATTTATATTAAGTTCTATTCAAATTTACATAATTAACAACTTAACAACTAATTAGTGTAAATATTAACTTTTAATTACTGTAATAATTAACAACATATTTATAACTATTTACAGCAATATTGAATATATCAATTATATTAATTTGATCTCCACTAAAACTTGTTAATTTCTATAAGAAATGTTTCCTAAAATCATTAGTTTTTCATGCAGTAAAGGTTTCCGCAGTAATACAAAACAAAGAGTTGACTCAACATCTACATTGATCGAACATCTTCTTATCTGTTCAGAAGTGAGATCTAGAATAAAAGAAAAATGCAAAAAAATTAGTATATCTTTTAGAGATTTCAAAAAATACTATGGTAAGTGTTTCAAAGAAACAATAAAGTAACAAAAACAACAAAAAACGTTTTCGATACGTGTATGAAATCTCCTCGATTACGTTAAGAACAAATACTTTTAAATATTAAATATTAATATAATACACTGGTGAGCAAAAAATTTAAATCACTTTGAAATTGTGATGTTCTAAGCTTTGCAAACTGTAAATCATTGCACTAGTAGGCGCTGAGGCATTAGTTTTTGGAGAAATGTTATCTGTGATAGTATGGAGAAGACCAGGAGAAAGATATGCTCCAGTCTGTATTGACGAGCGACTTTGGCGGTGGATCGGTTACGGTTTGGGCAAGAATCTCTTCACGAGCACGCACAGAGTTAATCTTCATACAGAATTGTTCCCTGACCGCTCACAGGTACATTACGGACGTTCTAGAAGATCATGCTTCACGTTATGCCTTTCATGCTCACCATGGGTGAGTATGGCATTTTCATGCAAGATAATGCGAGACCTCACGTAACGAGAGTTGTCAGAGAATATGTGGATGAGGTGGGCATTAGATCAGCGCTCATGCTTTCTGCTCATGGGCGTAGTCAGAACTGATATTAGCAAGGGGCAAATATTCTATCGACTACAAAAACAACATTCAATGGAAAAATAAGTTTGTATGAAAAGTATTTTTATTTAGGTGTAATAATGATACAATCAGTTTGATGCGAAAATCTTTTTAAAATAATGTTCAATAGCTCAATCACAAACAGCATCAATTTTCGCAAATTTGATGACAATCTCTTTAACGTTTTTTTGTAAAATCGTTCGCTTTCTTCAGGGCAGTTTCTTAGCTATTCTTAGCAACTGCCCCCCCTCTGCCCCTACCTGGCTACGCCCTCGTTTCTGATTCAATATTGACTATAAACAATGAATTACAATTTTCAAATATAAACTTAGAACAGAAAATAACAAACAAACAACACAATTTCAAAGTGCATTACTCGCCAGTATATGAAAAAGTACAAAATGACAGGGAATTCAACCATAATAGTATAAAAGAATCTTTTTGGATTGTTTTTTACTTTGCTACTAACAATAAGAACAATAAGATAGACCACAAACGTAGTTTTTTTCCTAATACAACGCTTAGTTGATTCTAATACCTTTGAACAGCTCACTTCGAGTGTGCGGTGATCTAAAATTGTATTTTGTAATATACAGCGTGTCCAATTTGATGCTATATGTAGGTATAGACAACACACCGTGCATGAACGTAATGTATATCCCATGGATAACTGTGATTATAGAATATAGTTTCCAATTTAGGAAAAGGGCAACTCTGGAAAACAGAAAACTCAAAATTAGAATACATTGCTTACAGTTATAAAAAAAAAATTATAAAAAAGTCACATATGAAATATATGCGATATGTTGCCTATCTACATGTTACTTCTTGGGTAGAGTAGGAACAGTTTCAGAATGGGATAGTAGCCAATGTAAAAGCAATGCGTTGTTATGCTATTCTGAAACTGTTCTTACACTAATACTGTGTACGGTATATCTAGTTATTCTGGCATTTCTTTACTTTTAGTTGTCCCTGTGATAGTTACCATTGCCAATATTAACTTCTGCGACCTTACACTAAAAAGACAAATTTTCTATGGTAGGATAAATAAATTATAGCTGGTAGATAGGCAGTTTATGTATGCACAAACAAAAATTTCATTCCTAATTGGTTTAATTAATCTTTATTTGTTCAAAAATAAATTAATTACAAAATTTATTTGATTTAAAGATTTTATAGCTCAACAGAATTTTGAAATATGATAATTCTTCTTTTAAATATATTAAATCGAAATTGCCAAAAATGATTGAAAATAACTTTTTTCTAAAAAACTATTCTTAATAGACAGTATCGAGCTCGGACATCACATGATTACTTGAAGAGTCAACAGTGTTTTGTAGTTAATATTTTTAAGGCGTACCTACATATATTGATATTTTTAAGTGTATCAGAGACTTATGACCGTATTCATAGTCAGTACTTGAGTGAATTTATGCTTGACTCCAGTAAGCGCGCCTTGGTTTAATGCAAATGTTCAACCCACAAGTTAAACTCAAGTTGCCTGTTTCTTTATCTTGAAGCCGAGCCAAAGTACAGGTTGGTGTATTAGAGCATTATCGAGTAACTGCTTTGTTTATATTTTCCAGACAGCCGCATTTAAGACGTTTGATTGGTTTGATGTAGTTTGATAATGGGTACTGAGCCACAACTATAAAACAGAATATTTTCTAAAACGCGTGACGTTGGGCATAACGTTATTTTTTGCGTAACAACGTTGTAATTGCGTTGAATACACTAACTTTTTACAGGAAAAGAACACTAGTCATACATGAAGATCCTAAAAGAAATTCAGTTTTACTGAACGTTACATTTAGGAGACAAATACAAGAATACTTTTTCATCCTAAATTAAATAGGAAACTGGGAAATATTATCAGTTTATCTGGGAGAAAGTACAGAACCCCCTGTATCTAAGCCATTGGATTTAATTTTTCATCAATTGTCATCTTATCAAATTTACAATAACATGATATAACCTTGAGCCAAAAATGAAAAAAGGATTATAACGCATAACAAAAATATAACCAAGAATCAATTTTTTCTATAAATTTGAACGCCCTGTATTTTGGAAGGTGTTCATTTTAGGACACTTGCTTATATGATCTTTTTTACTTGTAATTAGCCTAGGAATTATCTATTCAAATTGTTTACCATCATTAGAAAACACCCTGTATACTGTTGTCTCAGAAGCCATGGTTGTATTTGTACTTTTGAAGAAGAGTCGCTTAAGTATATTATATAGGTAAGTACACACCAATACGCATTCTTAAGGCCCATTTACAACCACTTCGGCATCGGCGTACTTTAGAGTCCAATTCTGAATTGTGCCGATGCTCAATTTTCGTTATTTACAATTACCACTTCAAGAATGAATTTCTGTGCAATGCCATCTCTTAGAATATTATTACAAATATAGTTTTAGTTCGCTAGCTTTCGTTATTACTGGCGTAACCTTTTGATGTTTTTTAAGTTATGTTTATGTAGGATTGGATGTACCCAGTATCTTCTTGTTTTCCGTTAGTTACTTTTTATATTATCAATTTGGTATCATCTCTTTAACGCCAACACACAAGCTAAATTACCGAATAAGGCAACTAACATCCATAATTATAGTATAACCTACAAAAGGCATTTAAAATCAACATTTCAAAAAAAAATTCTATTTCACATTTATCTGGAGTTGTAATAACGAAAAATATTTTTGTTTTTATTTTAATTGAAAAATTCATTTTCAGGTTCGCAGCTTTTTACAAATAAAAAACGAAATAAAATCTAATTTTACGACTTTTTGGGTTATAACAGAATTACATTCAAAAACAGGTAAATAAAAGCAATCTAAGTTTTAAATAAGGCAAACTGCGCATATGTCAAAGTTGAATTTAATTGCAACTTGAAGTGGATATTTGCAGTTTGCATGCTTCAACTTCAACTTCGAAGTCAAAGTTTAGCCAATTCGACAGCGAATTTCTAATGTAAACACCTACCGGTGATGCCATATACTTAACACGAAATTCAGACTTCGCGGTTGAAGTGTGCCGTTAGCGAATTGGTTGTAAATGGGCCTTTAGACTCTCATAGTTGTCTTGTAGCTTGTAGGTTGTAATCTGATACCCGTGACGTAGCGTAATATGCCAATCGCTGCTGCCGAACTATGTCATTATTTAAGTTGGTTATGATTTTATAAATTAAATACGCTGATAGGGAACCGTGATAGTCTAAGAATCGTGTTCTTGCGTTATAATATACTTACTCTACAGTTTACAATAAAATCCTTTTTAGTCTTAGCCCAACTAAACTCAGCAGTGACCTTGAGCGTAGGTGAAAAGGTTATATACACAATAAAAAATACAATCATAACAAAATGAAATATATTAAATGAGATTGCAAATATCAAAGGAACAAAAAAATATACAAAAGCATCTATCATATGCCAAAAGTTATCAGGTATTCCAAAAAAAATCTACAAATCATTTATCTTAACATAATTAGCATATTGGCATAACAATAAAACAATAATCATCAAAGTTGCTACGTGAAACAGAAAGGATTCAAACACCCGGTATATGTATCAAGTAAAAATAATCACACAAGAAAGCTATACATAATTTTAAAAATGATGAGGAAAATGCGAAATAAATAAAGACAAAAGTTGAAGCAATATCTCATTTAAAATCCAATAAGAAAAATTTTGGAAACAAACATGAAATTTTAATTATACAATCTTGCTAATATTAATAACTAATAAGTTCAAAAATAAATAAATAAAGCTAAAATCAAAACAAATTATATAACTGAATTTGCTGAAGGCAAAAACCAGACAAGAAATCTGTAAGAAAACGCACCAAAACAAAAAAAATTATGAACTTACCCCGAAGTTAATTCTTGTAGAAAATTCACAAGCCTGACCAAAACAAAATTTAATGTTTCAAAACAATAATAAAGAAATTACAGAGCCAATTAATTTAATGAGATGGAATGACAAATTAATTATAATTGAAAAAGAAATGTTTAAACAAAATATGAACCAAAACATGTGAGGGGTTTATTAAGGAAATGCATTTAACGTAGCCAAAATTTGAACAGAATATTAAGTACAGCACGACCGCGGAAGGTGGAAAGTTTCTCTCCGGCGATGTGGATCTAACACGACCGGAGTCGTCTAGGTACAGCAAGCGATGAGAAATTCGCACTGTCTTGGTGCACTAGTATCCTCCAGTAATTAAATGCTATGCCATATGAAGAACAAAAAAATTGGCGCAAACAAGAAAAACTTGAAATCGTTTATTTCCCAGAATTTAAAGATTCTTTTTTAGAAAAAATCTTTAATCGAAAGAAATGATAAAAAAAAAGAGACTAATCCAATAAACGGTCCAGCAAGATAATTTCAGAAAAAAATCGCTAAAAAAGACTTGCAAGCACAGATATGTACTGACAACGCACAGTACCAAAACTGCCACACCAGTGGTAACCATTCTGTATAAATTCGATTTGAAAATATATGTCCTTAACGGACACGGAGTAGCAGTCGACTCCTGGTTCGAAACCAGACGGAAATATGAAGTTGGCGGAAGCTATTAGACGGATAAGTGACAAAAAAGAAAATCCGAGCTGTTACCCTTATCAGTCTTAGAGAAAGCGTTTTTTTGAAAAGAAAAACAAAAATTGTTTTACAAAAGAAAGATAATTAGCGGGGAAAAAAAGATTATCAGGCGCAGAGAATGAGATAGTTAGAGACCAGACCTAATAACAGAGACTTATTCCTAACATAAAAAAATCACTAACGGCGAGAATTAAAAAAAAACAAGAATTCCTATTGAAATCGACAATATTCGCGCCAAACAAAGAATTTGAAAAAAAAGATTTGATTTTTAAATGTTCAGAAAATTATAATTAAACGTGAACCCAAGATGATAAAAAACTTGAAAATGTATGGATCAACTCAAAAAAATATCTATCAGTTGTCTAGTAGGATGACAAATTAACATGAGTTTAATTAAAATTTAATCTGATAAAAAAAATATTTTTAAATATCAAATGTAAAGAAATGTCTAATCTTTTCCAAATAAAATCAACATATTTTAATGTAAACTAATAGAAATTAAATTTTTAGGACCCTACTAATGAATTTCTTTTATCGAAACGTAATTAGGCTTACTAAAATAAAAAAATAAGATAGCAATGAGATAGGAAAATTAGGATTAATAAAAGCAAAGGTAACCAATAGCAAATACTATTTCTTTTCAAAAACTTCCAAGAATAAATTGGAAAAAACTTATACTGGGTGTCTTGCTCTAATGCAGGGAATTAACCAATTCAGAAAGATTTAATTAATAAATCTATAAAATAAAGCACCAGTTAATGATAATGATCTCGACCTGTAAAAGTGTATACACACAAAACTAAAAAGCAAATGCCAGGTTACAATGCACATAAAAATTCTTCAGTCCAGAGTGTCGAATCTATCGTTTCTTAACCAATACAAACATTCTATCTAAATATTTGAAATTACTGATCCTTGATTTTAGCATATTGCAAATGATGGCCGGCCATGTGTTCATTTTCGTTATAGGTACCTTCCACCACTGAACAAAAGAAATGTGCATACTTAGCTGGTACATTTGTTTCACAATTTACTTCTCTGTTGCTTAGTACAAGAGAGGTAGATTCAGACATGAAACAAAAAAAATTGTCATAGTATGTACACTGAATGTCAGTTGAAAGTTAACGCATCATTGTTATTTTTAAGTCATTGATGATGTGCATCTTGGAAATACAACAAACTCTGTCTCTTTATCAATTACAAACCATATCTTTCATCCTTTATTGATTCAAGTATTGTAATATGCACTAACAACTAAAAAATAACCTAAAATCAATAAAGGTAGGAAAACTTGGCTTGTAATTAATAAGAAAGAGACAGACAACTTGCTGTATGCACATGTTCTCTTGCAAAATGGATTCCTACTAAAGTCAAAGGTCAAATTGACAAATAACAAAACAATAAAAATGTCAGTTCAGTTAACCTAAAAATTGCTCGAGTCACAGAGCCCATATTAAATGATATTGATACTGGGAAAATTACAGCTGAGAATCATTAACCTTCAATTGATTGCTATTGCACAAAATACAGAATTTATAGGTAAAGGGTCATATGCATATTATAAAACAAAATATTGACTATTTACTGCCAGCATATAAAAAGTTGTTTTTCTAAGAACAGAAGAAATGTACATACAATCTTTAGCTTCCAAGGTGATGGATGATATTGAATATTACACAAAACAAAAAAACA
Organism: Ignelater luminosus; assembly: GCA_011009095.1. Classification (NCBI taxonomy): domain Eukaryota; kingdom Metazoa; phylum Arthropoda; class Insecta; order Coleoptera; family Elateridae; genus Ignelater; species Ignelater luminosus. The sequence continues at coordinate 52,005 of VTPC01005744.1, forward strand.
CTGTATCTAATAATGTTTTAATTTTAACTAAAATAGCTTTGTCACACAGTTTTAAGTAAATAATTTGAAATACACTTCATAGCGAGATTTTTTTTTCACAGAGTTTATCTAAACTAAAATTACAGAATTCTGTTTTGTAGTGATTTTATTTTTTTTTTCTGATCTATCCTTATTTACTATTACTGCAAATTCAAATATAAATGTTGAAAAACACAAGAGCATATTGCAATTAAACCTCTTTATCTTATCCATGATATTTTAATTTTTTATATTATAATCACTCTTTGCTTCATTGTTTTCGCTCACACTCATTCACAAAATTATGTATGTATATACAAGTATACAGTTGTTAATAGCCAATGCATAAAATTGCATCATTAACACATGAATGTTGACGTCGATAAAAATGCAAAGTGCACATGCAGAACATGTGCAACCACAATTTAACAAAAAACTAATAATTTACATAGTGAAAATTGATGGTTTAATAAAGATAAATCATGCCAAGTAACTATAGGTATCCTTCTGTCCTTCCGTTCTTTCTAAATATTCTTTTTCTATAAGTATATCAATACATTTCTAAAAAAGAAAAGCTCATGTTAGTTATTAGAAATAATTGAAATAAAATAATAAATAACGTACCTTAATAATATGGACTCTTGGTTTAAAACGTGCTGATAATTGATTAAGAACTTCTGCAACTAACTGTTGATGTTTTAGAACTTTTCTCATTTTCATAATTCGCACAATTGCTGCTTGAATTAATAATTTTCTATCTTCTTCAATATGTTTATGTGTTGTTTCTTGCTCTAATTTCAATTCCGTTTTCATGGGGATATTTATGTTAACTCGTAGTTTTTTACTGAAATAAATATTGGTTTAATAATATTCAAATATGTGAAAAAGTTATAAAATAAGAGTATATGGAGAGTGCAGGTAAAGAAATAGTTAATTATATTTGAAATTGAAATACATTTACTTACTTTTTATAAGAAGCAAACAATGAAACAAGCGAATTTGCATTCAGATCATTTTCATCATCATCCGAAACCAAAAGTTTGGCTTTCAATAAAATCTGTAATACTTGTATTAAGTAATCCATTTTGATTTGTGTGTGCTCTGTTAGTTGTGCTACTGTCCAAGTTTCTGCTACATTATATTGAAGTAGAACTGCCATTTGAAAAGTACTGGCTTGCAATGTATATCTTAAATAATAATTTTTAATTTTCTCATTTTTTCTTTACAATTTAATTTTGCAAAGTAACTTACCGATTTTTAAAACAATTTGTAACAAGTTCACCTTTTGACATATTGTACAACCAATTTAATTTCCTACCAGAATGCTGACCAGAGTAGAAACTGGTAAACCTATGCACACTTCTTTCAAGCTGTAACAAAAAATTATTGTTGTCATATTTCTCACTCTTCTAAAAAAAAATATTTACCTCTGTTGGCAAGCCAAATGTGAATGATTGTTGAAATGGCCATGATCCTGAAGATAATACTTGAATACTAAAATCAATATCCAACGGTTCATTTGAATTATTGAGATGTGTTCGAAATTGTTCATTCAAATCCTTTGACACTCCAATATCCTATATTAAAAGATATTTTCAATTATTTAGTATTTAACTTTAATAACAGAATTTAATTTTACCTGGAACATTCGTTGTAATTTGGATGTGTATTCAAAACCACAGGCTTGTTTTAATTTCGATATCATAGAAGCTTCTGCATCATCACTTGCAGACATATGTTGGACCAACCTCTTGGCAAGCATTTTGCTATAAAACTTTTGGAATACGTCTTTATCTTCAATATATTTGAAGACAACCATCTAAAATTATTGTTTTATTAAACTGTAACATACTAGTTTATTAGAAACTTACCACTTGATTAAGAGTATCTTCAAGTTCAGCTTCTTCAGGATTCTTGCTAGATTTCTTCAAAAGTAAATCACAATATTTTGCTAAAAGTTCTGGAGATTTGCTGCTAGAATTAGCCAACTTAGTAACTGCATTTGCATTAATGAAACGTCCACAAGCTTTATCTAATGCTGCTACAAATCCGCTATCATTATTAAAAGCAACCAATACTAATGCATTGTATTTTTTATGTACTTCCAAGATAGTATTTACGTATACTTTTGGATCCTAAATGAAAATAGAAATTGAAGTTAAACATTTATAATCTGATACAATTAAATAAAGCAAAGTTATATATTTTCAATAATTAAATATTTATGACTTACATTATGTGCAGCTTCACCACATTTTTCAATAGCTGCAAGTCCTTGTGAAGCAATGTGCTGTTCAAGTAGTGATCGCAGCTCTCCTAAGCCATCAGGAATACGAGCAACAAGAGAATACATACGTCCCAAATCAGCATCTTTATCAGCATCTAGTAACTGTTGAAACTCGGCATGGAATAATTCTAAGTGTTTCTGTATTAATACTCGCTCACAAGTTTTAGCTAACCGTTCACTCGTAGTTTCATGTAAATAAACTTGTACTCGTTTCTGTTCTTCTTGTAACCGTTGCTCCGCCTACAATTTAATAATTACTAATATTTAATAAATTGGAATTAGTATTTAATTTGCTCAATAGAATGAAAACAGAAAGTATAACTTCAGTAATATCAATAATAAAGAAGCAAAAATACCTTTTTCATATATTCGGTGACTGGATTTTCAGCCAGAAAATTGGTACTTTCACGTGTATAAAAGCGTTCTGTGTCCTCTAAAAACACATTTTCAAAACTTTCTTTGTATACACTGAGATTTGGCCCTTTTGCGCCAAGTTCTTCTTCATTTAATCCTAATTCTACATAACAATTGATCACACCAGATACAAGACGCGTATTAATTGTTTCACCATTTCTTTCACGTTCTATTAATTTTAACACAGCATTGGTAACCTGGAAAATTAATAACAATTTGTATTACATTTTAGTAGAAATTCTAGTAAATTGTATAAAATTATTAAACAATTACCTGTTTATTTAACTGTTTAAATAGATGATCTCTCCAGGTGACAAGAGCTAATTGATAAATTTCGTAGATGCTCTTGCGTCCTTCTTCACATTCACGTTTCACCCAATGACGGTTTAAATATGCACAAACCCCATTGAGAACTTTACTACTAAATTGATATTCTTCCCACTGTTTAGTATAAAACTTTAATACATCTTCGTCCATACGATGCATGCCCTCCTACACGACAAAGATACAATGTTTATAGAAATGAAATTTATCATTAAAACAAAAAGTTCTATTAACTTGGAATTAAGTTGGACAATTTTAATTTTATTTACACACAAAAATCATGTTTACTCTTACAGATTTTCAGGTTATGTATATGCTCAATCGAATATAAATGTAACAAAAAGTGATCTCGGGTTATTCCTTTGAAAATGATCAAGTTAATTCTAACCTCCATTCGAAAAGTGATCGAGTTTATCATAGCTGATCAGCTGGTGGCGATCTGAATAATCTTGCAATTCAGCAGTCAGCTCTTAAAAGTGTGAGGTTAGATTTGGTGACAGAATGGTAAATAGTAATCTTTATTATTATCAGTTAAAAAATTTTATAAATGGAAATAATGATTATCCCTCTTGAAAATGTTTAAATCCATTTTAGTATTAGATAAAAGGTTAAAAACTAGTTAATGGCATCTAGATGCAATTTACATTTAACCCAAAACAAAACTTACAGATTGTGCCTGGAAATACTGCATTACCCAGGTTATCTCAATAACAGCTGTTTGAATCCACTCTGAACCCAAAGTTAACCCAAGATCATGTTTCGCAAATGCCTATGGTGACAACATGTCACTTTAAATTTAAAGAATTGAAATATATATCGGCATTTTAATTGTAAGACAGATAAATAAATTTGATGGGCAAGACTATAAGTGAATAATTTGTTAAGATAAATTAATTTTTTTTGTCAGTCTTTTCACATGATTTTAAGATATAGTTAAAATTTTAACAACCAGGTTTTAGAAATGCAATATTTATTAAATATACCAGTGATGGGTATGAGATGGGAAAACTATCCTTTCCATAGTTTGCAGAACAGCAAAGATTGTAGTATATGTGTTAAAGGTACCTAATCATGAAGAACATGAGATAGCAATAACCAATGATTTTAAATATTGTAGATGGCTAAGATAATATCATTTTTCTATTAAATAGGAAACTCTAGAAATATTTTGGAATATAAAGTCTGGAAGCGAAAAAATTGTTACAACTTTTAAGCTTAATAAATATAAAACAATAGAAACGGGAGAAATATAATTTACTATTATAATATTGTTACATAAATATGTTAAGCTGTACTGCATATAAACTTTCAGTTATCTTTAGAAGAAAAAAAATTTATGACTTTTTTCTTAATTCTTTGCACAAGATGATTTACACATCTCTCCATCACTTCCTCGCTTGAAATTTTCCATTTCTTACAGAATTCTTTTTGTCCTTGATTGGTTTATTATTATTCCTCAGGTATCTTTCCACCAACGCCTAGTAAACTTCTATGGGACGAAGTTCTGGGCAGTTGGGTGGATTGGCCTCTCGTGAGATAACACACACGATTGGTTTCATACAATATAAGAATATTTCTGCTGTAATGTGCACTTGCCAAATTGGGCCAAAAAATAGTTCTACCAGTATGTGCTTGCAGAAAAGGAAGCAAGCATTTTTTGAGACATTCTGTAATATACATTTCTTGATTAATTGCTCCTTGAGTAACAAAGATTTTGCTTCTCTTTCCGCAAGAACATAAAGCTTGCCAGACAAGGAACTTCTTCGGAAACTTTGCAACAGCTTTAACTCGGTATTTTTTGCCGATGCTTCACAACATAAAAATTTTGACCAGGAAGTTGTATACAGTCGGCATAAACATATGTTTCGTTGTCCATCACAAAATTCATTAAGAATTCATTATAAAGTTTCCTCGCCCTGGTTTTAGCTGTTTGATTCTGGATAGCATTTCTATTAGGCACCTTAACAGCTTTGAATGTCTTTAAATTATTGTTATTTTTTATTTTCTACACTGCAGTGCGACACGTTTTGAAAAGTTGCACCATTCCTTGAAGAGAAACTGACGGATTAACTTTGCATGCACCTACAACCTTCTTTTCCAATTCTTTATCCAACAAATCTTTTTTTCGGCCACTGCCATCTGTCTTTTATAAGTTAACCTTTCATTAAATCATATAATAACATCATGAACATGTTTTCTGCTCAATTTTAACTCCCTGGCAATGTGAACATAGGAAGCATTTATATTCTCTTGATATTTATAATTAATTTTTTCAGATCTTCAACTCATGTGACGCCATTGTAGTAGTTTTATTACAACTGTCAGATTTCTTCTGTTGTTTTCCTAAACTTCACTTAAGATACGGTAACTGGGATTTTAAACAAAAATCAAAGCTGTCTTATTAGTAGTAAAAATCAAATTTGTATTTTTAACAATTTTCAACGAACTCTGAAGGAGTCGTTACTGAATTTGCAAAGTCTGTCTGTCTGTCTGTCTGTATGTTTGTCCGCATTTTTTTGTCAAATTTTGAAATTTTGACTTCAGGTTTGGATTCTACATCAAAAACTAAAGACAACGTGGTATCTTCGTTTTTTGATAACTTTTCAGGAACATGGTCAAAATGGCCGCCGAAAATTAAAAAATTTTCAAAAAATTTTTTTTACTTTAGAATCGTATTCTACATCAACAAATAAGACGAACGTATACTTTTAGTTTTTTGATGTCACCTCGGGAACATGGTCAAGATGGCCGCCAAAATCTGAAAAAGTAACAAAACAGGAGTTTGTTGTGGTTATGCTTTGCATTCCCAGATGTTTTCGCTTCCAGACTTTAAGTTGATGCTTTTCGTGACGTGGTTTTTGATTTACAAAAATTTGGCCAAACATTTCTAAATAATATTGATGAATAAATCACTGAAAACTACAATCTGTATCAGCCTTTTGTACTCATACGTGTCTTATCTCGATTTATTACATAAATTCTTGAAGGGCATGAGAGTGGTAATGTACATAGAAGGAATTTGCTCGTTTGCTTCTTGCTGCTCATCACGGAATTATATCATGGAAATCTATTAAATTTGACAATGTTTCGCTGTTAGGTTTAGACCCCCACAAAATTATATTGTTGTAGTCAGCAATCAATGAACAGTGTTTGGCAGTATAGGTTTTTAACTTCCACCAATTTCCTCACTCACATTGTTGCACCGCCAGCAGTACTAGTGGGGTAATGTGTGTGCATTTATTTTACATGTGCAATAGTAAGTGGGAATATTAGTGGGAGTTATTTTTGAATTTGTTGCTTGAAACTACCTAACAAGACGATTCCAAAATATACAGAGTGACCCAAAACTCCTGACTAAGTTACCAGGAATAGAAATCATTATAAAAGAAATAAGTGGAAAAATGTTAAAATTTCTATACTTGACTAGATATCACCAAAAATAGTAAAAGTTTAGTCTAAATTTTTTATTGAAAAACAAAACAAATCATTGTCATAGCAACAAAACTATATTAGTTTGACGTTTAACTTTATTTTTGCAATTATTTATTATTGTAATATGAATAAATCAACATTTTCTTGCTCTTCATTTTTAATTAATTTTTTTATAAAGATTAAAAAGCTATTCTTAATTCCTTAATCACGAGTTTCGTAACATCCTGTATAAGATATTCCATTAGAATTTTGGGCTGCATATGCCACTCTTTTATGGAACACTGTGTGTAGTCAAGAATTATTTTAAAAGCTGTGGATAATTATTCTGTACAACTTTCTCTAACTAATATCTTTTGATATTTCTACAAATAAGGACCTTATTCTCTAATTACAGACCGTTGGAACATCCTGCATATACTTTTATGGTTTTAAAACAAAAACAAGAAGAAGAAGGTCAAAGCTTGGTTTACAAAAATAACAAGTGATAAGTATATGTTATTATTTATAGTAAATGAATCACATTCTTTGCAATAGTGAATGTAACTGATATTAACAATTTCTATTGCTGATTATTAATATTTTACATTTATTTTATTCAATTTTCTTAATCCAACATATTTTATTTGATAATCTTATTAACTAGTACAAACAAATGGAGTATGTTGTAAATATGCCAATTATATAGGGTGTTATGTAAGTAAATGGCCATAGCTTGGTATCAAAAGATATTTAAAGAAATAAAATTTTTGAATTTCAAAAATATAAAATATACAAAAAAAAGTAATGCAAAAACATGCATAAATTCATTTATGACGCTATTTTTTCCTTTTTCAAAAAACTGCTCCAACTGGTCGATTTTTATTTTATCTTTATTTAATTTTTAAGATGGCAACAAAACATTGAAAACAAAATTTTACATACAAAGGGTACTTGTGTATAGTTTATTTTGAAGTTCTCAGTGAATGAGTTATAATCAAACTTTGGAGATAGATAGACTATCAAGCTTTACATCTGCTTACATCATTAAAAGCACAGGCGGTTTGCACGTATCTGTATTTTATGCACTAAAACAATGTTAAAATAAACTTTATCATAAAGTTAATAAATATCGTATTTTGTTTTAGCTTAAACATTTTGTTTTAAACATGTCAGTTCTGTTAATAATACAAAATTACTTTTAAAAATGCAAAATAAAACTTAACGCTGCATAATCAGCATAAACGGTGAGGCCATTGTTGAGAAATAAATACATCTGGAGTGCAGCAGCTCAGTTGCAATAGTCAAGACAACGATGACTTGACCTCACTCAAATTGTATTCATGAAAGAGATGAGTTCATGGCTGTTACTTACAGGTGCATTCTATAAGCAAACAACCATATGTATGTTAAGTAGGCATTTTTCCTTGCACCTTGTATGGTAAACAACTCTTTTTCTCTAAAATGCCCTAAGCCTAGTTATAATATCCAAGTTTCAGAAAAATGTCACCCACCCAAAACAAAATGGCAACCTGTCAAAGTATTTTTGTTTCTTCCATTTCACTTAAGTTTAATTATGGAATAACTCATCAAATAATTTGAGAATTTTGCAGTCACTTATTATTGACAGTTCCAATGACATTTCAATATAGAACCATGCATGTAGATTACTTTCAAAATTGAAAAAAATTTAAATGCACCAACTTTCCTATTCTATTGATATCAATTTTTGTTAATTGAAAACAAATTTGATTATTTGATTGTTGTCAATTTATGGATAAATTAGTGGTTACAAACTGAGAACAATAAAAAAAAATAAAAATAATTTTGATGGGTCGCCATTTTGTTTTGGGTAGACGGAATTTCCTGAAACTTTGTCATTATAGGAAAAAATGCAATTGTCACGACCTTTGTTGGAAATTTAAAAAACTAGATTGAGGGTGATCATCAGATGATCACACTCTTGTCACAACAGTAAAACATATCAGAAACCCTGATAAATGTTATAAATCTTCAGATTTAAAGATTTATAGTCAGCTTTTTAGCAATGTTGGTTGTAGCTGATGATCACACATCACAAATTTAGGGCCATCTCACCAAGGTCTGTAAATAATGATTGCTGTGAAAGGTAGGTCATCCTATTAGCAGCTATTTGTGGTCATTAAAATTAGGTTAGACATAAGCAATGTTATTTTCATTATTTTTTAATGATTTATGTTAGAAATCAAAAAATTCTTAAAAATTTTAAACACATTTTTGGTATTAGCCGCCACTTGTAATCTAACTTATTGGAGGAAAACGTATAGGGGCATACTATTAGTTATGGATCTTGAGATTTGGTATCACGATAGCATGAATGCTCAAAATATTGACCCTGGATAGCCTGGCCATAATGCCCGAGGCAACAGATAATTTTTGTTGAAGTCAAATTTTGTTATGATTCAATCTTTTAGTTTGTCAGTATTTTTTGTAGGTTTGCTGTTATAAACTTTAATTTCTAGATAACTCCCCAAGAAAAATTCCAAGAGAGCAAATGTTGGTGGCCATTGAATAGTTTAGACAATTTCGTTCCAGTATTAGCAGTTTTATTCCCAAATGACCAGAATTCAGACTTACCCAACAACAATTACACTATGCTGCTCCAGTATGGAAATTTAAACAATGCATTTCCAAATTGATGGATGTGAAACTATCGAATGCCCCCCTTCCCCCAGATCACCAGATCTAACACCCCTTGGTTTTTCTTGTGATGTTATCAAAAAAGTAAAGCCTACCATAGCAAATTTCAAAACATTGAAGAATTAAAAGATGGAATCTATGAGGAAACTCAACGCACAATGGCGGTAGTGCAGAACTTGTTACTTATTTTAGTTTGTTTCTTTTGTTATTTAAAAATAGTACTTGAACAACTCATCTTTTCTGACATGGCTAAAAAAATCACAAAAATTGGTTTAGAAGGTGAGATTGCTGTACAAGTTTCAGTGATTTTTCAAAAAAATTTTAATTTGATTGTTGCAAACTTTAGAAGTGCACTGTATATCTCTGTTTATTAGCACTGATAAAAATGCAGAAAATATTTGTTTTCTTTATTTACAGTTATCATAGCACATTGTGAAATTTATTATTTGTGAGTATTGATATGCAGGTATAGGACTGCCACATGTCCAGATTTTCAATCGAACAATAATTTAAATTTTTGTTTATATTTGGAAAGACCTCACCTAAATAATCTTTAACTTTTATTTGGAAATGTATTTAGTACATAATTTATATTTAGTTTTGTTCTATTCAGGGATGAAAGCAAAATCATATGGCAATTCTACAGCATGATTTTGTTTTTATTTATTGAAAGATGCCTAAAGAAGTAGTGTCATAACATGAAAGTTAGTTTTAAAACCTTGTTAATCTAACTTGATTTATTTTTGCCAATCGTAACATTTGAGGTTAGATGTAAAGATCAAAATTGCATGTAATCGTGAAAATTAGTCATGATGAAATTTTATTTTAATCTTTACAAAAATATAGCATTCTTAAAGAAAATTTGTTCACTAGAATAAAAAAAAATATGTTTCATATAGTTATTTGCAGCTTAAGCATGATGTTAATCAATTTTTCGCATTGTTTTATTGTTGTTTTTTTAAATCTGCTTTACACTGTAAACAAAATCAAACTAAATTTGCTAAATTTAAAGATGGAAACAAAACTTTGAAATAAACTTTCTTTTCAGTTGAAGGTCACTATTTAATAGCATTCTTGATCGACTGCTTCCAAGTAACTGTCATTTCTTGATACATGTTTCTATTATAATGACACATATATCCTCAGTGCACTTGAGAAAAGTCCATCAAAAATGCAGTGATGCAAGAATGGTAAATTTTAGAAATACTGAATTATTTGGCACAATATAGACAGAAGATAAGTGCCAAATATTGAACTAGAAATATTGTCCTATTTTGGTTTAACAGGTTGAATATCAAATAGCAAACCAGATAAAGTCCGATGGATCTTTTCGTTTACGTCATGAGTTGTTGGTATAATTAAATACATATGTAACCTATTTTTGGCTATTCATTTATATTATAGAATAAGAACAGAAAATTCTTAGCATTTGTTACGATATGCACCTAGCTATGCCGCTACATAGGCTTGCACCGACTCACATTTTTCCAATTACTTCGTACAAATATGAATGATGACGTGAACGTAAAGATCTGCCGGACCGACTTTATCTGTTGCATCATTAATAAGAATAATTTATACAAAGATTTTGACATAATAAAAAATACAGAATTTAATAATGAGTATACCAAACTAACGAATAATTTATGTAGAATCCATGTTGAGACTCGTCTAAATAATTATATTTATTGAATCATTCATAACTTATATGATCCAGATAAGATTGATTCAAGAATCAGACAATATAATTTATAATATTATCATAAACTAAACAAAACCATCAAAAAATATTTTTCTTCTTATCAAATACATGCTTTTAATATAACTTACGGAAAGTAGCGACACCAAATAATTTCTCAAGAATTCCTTTAATCGCTTGTACAACTCCAATCCAACAAGTTGTGCTCCACCACTAACTTGATTCTTTTTACTTTTACTAGTGATATTTCCTGAGTTGCGACCATTTGTTTGTTGATGAACTGAAGTACAATAGTTATAAACATGTGTGTAAAGTTGCATATAGCGTGATTTTGCCATTGTTTGTCGATTATATACATGTTCTATGCCAGCATTCAGATCACCCCATATTTGATCTAAATCTATTTGTTTTAGGCCCGCTGTACTATTTGTCCCACTTACTAAAGATGTTGACGATAAGTTTTTATGTGACATTTTCTTGTAAGGTATATTTGAAATTGCCAAATTAATAACTAGAAAAAATAAATAAAAAACATGTAATATTAATTACGCAATTCTATTATTTCTCTAACGAAATTAGAAAGAAAGTTTCTTTGTGAAACTATGATGAACTGTCAGTTTGTCATTTAGGTTGGGTAAAGGCAAAAAAAACTAGAATTTTTTAACATATTCATTACCAATTTACTAATTTTAAGTTTAAATGTCTATAACTTACAAAATTGTTGCAATATTATAAATACAAAGGGAAAAAAATGCATATAACAGTTCTTATTCCACGTTCGCCATACAATGAACTTGAGAATATATTTACAATTTACTTACCAATACTTTTAGCACATCACCAGAATTTAGATTAACAATATAAAAATTTCTTGAAACTATAAACTGTTAATTTTTTTCTTTACAATAGTATATTTGTAATTATTTATTGTACTCTTATCTCTCGTATGCTTTAGAACCTGTTTAGAACAAAAGTGACCAACGGTGTTGCCAAATGTCAAATCCTCATTGCTCAGTGCTCAGAAGCCTAAAACAAATTAGTGTTAGATAAACCTTAGATTTGAAAACCACTCTGTTTTTAGGATAGTTGAACTGAATAAATATTGGATTTTTCATTACATGCCAAAATAAGATTTTGAAGCTTGACGCAACAGAAGTTCCAACAAACGCAAATGGCGAGAGATGATTTCTTTACACATGACGTTTTATTATGATGTATTTTGTCCTGTTTTGTATAGAAATATACCAGCGGGTGTCTTTGTTTTTCTAAGGCTATCAGATGTCCCGTATTTGACGTCGATTTTCAGCGTCCTTTATTTGCCACTTTACAATAATTTATAAATAATTGTTAAAGTGTTGAAAATGAAGCCAAGGAAACACGCTTTTAATGGCACAACAAGGCATTAATAATTACTTTTCTCTGAAATCTAAATTCTAATAACCTCAAATTTATAAACCGACATTTAAACTTGTCAAATTTGACGTTAAACATCGGCGTTCTAGCAGAGAGAAAATCGTTATTGAGCTCAATATGCGATCGTGTTTTGTTTGATGTCGGCAGTTTTAACTCGCATCAATTGACTATGGTAAATCTACCGCAAAAACTGAGAATCTGGCAACGGTAATGAAGTGACAGTTTTAGTGATTAGTAATGGCAACATATAAGAATAAAATTACTATGGAGGACATTCTTTAAAAAAGAATTGCAGTCCTATGTCGAATATGTCCTAATAATAAAAATTAAAATTGGTCAGATCGTTCAGAAATGCCACATATTTACATTTTAAACAAGATTTATACATCAATTAGAGTTACACAATGACAGCTTGATGATGCTCAGAATCTATTATGTTGGTGAACCTGTATCGTCAGCTAGCTTCTCTTTTACACAGTAAATCTTTATCTCTTTTGCGTACGCACAATACAAATTCTCTGTCTTTTTTCAATATTAACCAATGAAATAAATCTCATGTTTTAATTGTTACTCGTTTTGGTTGCAAGTGTACGTGTGTGTGTGGGTTCTGATGTTAATAATTTACTTACGATTCGCAGTTGTTTTAAAATAGTGTTTTTATCAAGAGATTAGTTGATTGTTTTTAAGCAGCTTTTAAGAATGACCGATAAAAAAGGTAAAATCGCAAGACATTCTCAAGTAATGTATTTTTTCAGGCTTCTAAAATCGCAAATTAACTAATGTTGATCATTAGAACAAAATACGAATTGTCCTAAAAATACTATATAATTAGGTTATCGAAAATATTTAATAAAAAGATAATTGCAACTAGTAATGTATGCAGGATGTTTTGATCAATACCTAAAAGTACATTAAGTTTTCTCTTTCTATTACAAAGAAATTGTATGTTGCATTTCATTCTTGTATTATGTGGCCTTGCCCTATATTGCAAATACTGCAACGTGAGTAAAAGAAATAGAAAAAAATATATGTACAAATCATTTACAATGTATTTGTTGATAACAATTAGGGCATAAGTATGATGATAGTGTATTCCTTCCAGCGAGTGCACTAGGAATGGCTATAGAGGAGTTCAAATGGTGGAGCCTTGGACAAGGACCTCGATTGAAACAGTACCTATTTAATTTTCATGTGTTTATTTATACAGTGGCTGATGCTTGTTGGTTACCCGCTCATCGACTACCTTCACTAGATTTTTGGTTGGGATGAATAACGATGCTGCATTTTTATTAGATTTATATACAAGAAACTACTTAATTATCACTAAAACTTGGATTCATTATGAATAACAGCATAAATTAGTAAAATTTCTTTATTATAATTTCATGTATCATCGCTTACATGTACTTAGATCAATAAGATGATTGTTGCCTTTTCATGATAGTCAGATACTTGCTTTTAATTTTGAAAATGCTTAGTCACAATTACGTCTAATATTTACAACATTTGTTTTGAAATTTGACATTTTTATCGTTATTTTATAAACTTAACTGTTCAGTTAACAAAACATTGATTAAATATTGATATTGGAAATTTCTTACCCTATATCCTTATTGAACAAGATCAATTTTTGTAAGAGTAATCAAAAAATAATCGAATCGAGGCACCTTTGGAAAAAAATAATGTCAATAGAATGAATAGAATCCAATCCTCAACTGTCACTGTCAGTGCTTTGTCATGTTCTGTTAATGTAGAGTGCCTTGATGTCAATTTTGATATTTGTTTATATCATCTTTTGATAGGTTAGAGTAATGGTTAGTCAGGACATGCTTGTCAAATAAGAGAGATTCTACTTGCATTAATGATGTAAAGGACAGAAGTAGTGTTGGATTTTCTATCCCTGTCACTTCATTAAAGTTACATTAGTGATGCAGCATTGGCAATTTCAAAGGAAATATATTACAATTAATTTGAATATAAAATAATAATTTATTGTTTTAAGCATACAAAAGAGAATGTGTCACTCGAAAATAAAGGTCTTGTTACCAATTAAAAGAGCAGATAGTGAATGAATTAATGAATGAAAAATATTAATTTAATTTACTGGATTGTAAAATAATGTCTTATGCCCAAACTTTTACTCTTTTTTTTTTATATTTAATGAAGGTTTGGCTACATTTTGTTTTGACAAAGTAGATTGACCAGAATAAAATTAAACAAAAGACTTCTTTGCAGATTTTGCAGGGTATGCCCATTACTAAAATGTCATGATGATAATACCCAAATTTGAGGTTAGTTTGAAAATCATGGATTGGTTTGAGTTGATGCTTCAAATGCTTAACAAGCAATCATTCAAGTTCAAATGGATCAAACTCTATATCATATACCTGTATGTTCAGTATGCTCAATTGGAGACATCATGTTTGCCTTACTCGCTTCAAACTCAAACCCACCCCATGTGATTATTCTTTAAAAATGATATTGACAAGTGTATTTACACTCTGCCTATTAAAAAATGATGTGAAAAATATCAAGGCACTTACCATAATACAGGTTATTGCTTTTGTTTACCCCATGAAATGATTTTTAAAATTTTGTTTAGAAAATCATGAAATTCAGATATAAACAATTTTTATATATTAATATCTTGTAATTTATAATTTTAATAAAGGTTACATTGTCTGTAAATTTCTATAAAATCTGATATCATAGTCTTTTTACATTAAGCTACAGCCATCTTTAGTGTTTTAGGCTAGAAGGTTATGATTTGGCAAAGTGTGCATTGGGCTGATGTTGGTATAGTATATTTCAGTTTTGAAAGATTACCAGTTGTATTATATTGAAAAACGCATTGTTCTGTTGTAGTTGTAATGATATTAACTTTTTGTTGTATTTTAAAACGATTTTTGAACTTTAGGTTCAAAAATTGTGTGATGTCAGTTATAGTATTTATTATTTAATATTCACTATAAGTGGTTTGGGCTGAAACAAGTCATTTGAAGTTTAAATTGAATTCATAGTAATCCAGGTATACCAACAATAGGTTGAATTAGTTGTACAGGCAAAATGATAGAATCTAATAAATTTTTCATATGTAATGTTGGCGATGAACTGCTTTGGTGCCAATGCTTTCTGCCACTTTGAAGTTTGAAGGCTGGTTGCTAAACTCTTATAAATATCTTACTCGAATATCATCATCATCAAGTGTACAAACATATGAGGGGATCCTCCCTTCCACTCCTAACTGGGGGAGGGTTTCCCTCAGAATCCCAGACTGACATCACAGAGGGGTCCCCCTTAACACCTCATCCAAGAACATTAATTATTTATCCATACCAGAGTCCCTAAATGTAAATTGCAAGTTACATACCCATAGAATATTTTGGAAAACCTGAGAAAGTTGCTAGGATTTTAAACAGAACCAACGCAAAAGACACAACAATATTGTAATCATTGTAACTAATCATGACGTGTGCTTTCATGCCTACTACATATATTGATACACTACAAATAAGTTTTACCAGCATAACACTGCATTGTAAATTGAAACGCCTTAAGGAAGATAAGTGTAAATAAAAAGATAACATAATCAAAAAATATGAGAAAATTGAAATTGTAATTCTCTCACCTGAAGATTTCCTCAACCCAAACCAGAGACAAAAGATCAATGCTCAAACCTGGAGAGTTAGCAACATTAAAGGTTAGTTATTGGTTTTTTACATTCCTTGTTTGAATACACTTTAATTTGAGATTACATTTAGAATGTAATGTAATTAATAGTAATAGTAAAATAATGTAAGCTTTGTTTGCTTATGAGGAAAATGATTTTATTTACACAAAATATTTGTACAATGGCCTATTCTCTTCACAGGAGTAGAAGAATGTGTGTATTTTACCACTTGGTTAAATAAGTACCTTCGACTTATGTTAGTACCTTACTTTATACAGAAATTTATTTGAACTTTTAATATCTTTTGACTTTTTTCTCGGAAATGGTGCATTTTTCAAAAAAATCCAAGTATACTTTCTTGTAGAAAACTGAATAGCATATCAAAATATGATATTAAAATTGAGAATAATTGAACTGAGTCTGTTTGTTAGACTAATAAAAAACTAATAAAGACAGACAGTGTCAATAAGAAGACTATATCCAAAGTTTGAAGAAAATTTGGCGATGGTTTTAAAGGTATAGTGAAAAAATGAGATCTGAGGATACCTTCTTTGAGGCTACTAGCTCCTTTAATACTCAACAAATTGGAAAATGAGAAAGATACGTGTCTGCTAATTTTTCCTTTTCAATACACCTATGAAGTTTAGCATCCTAATTTTCTCTGAGGGAAAATCTTTTCAACTTAATGGCAAAGCATCGGTCTGGGATACCAAGGATATTTTAATTTTTCTATATTATGTAATATTATAATAATAATTTATTTAATACTATTTAAAAAGTTGTCTGGAGGGAAGAAACTCAAACAATACTAAATTTAGTATTTGGCACCCAGATTTAAAGGCAGTGGGTACACAGTCTGTCTGAAACTTATGCTCTACCATTGGAATCTTGGAAAATGGTGGGAAATGGGAAGGCTATTAAATTGGAAAAAAGTTGCCTATTTTGAATTTCAATTTATTAGGGGTTTTGTTCCTTCAAATTAATATATGGTTTCTAGGTATTTGCAAAACACAAAAATCTTTAGTAAATTTATATGTACTGATTATGAAACATCATATGGATGTTCATGATGGAAGGGACACATTTGATGAGATCACAACAATGATTTTTTTGCAAGCCATAGATTATTTGGATTCAAAATCACACTCGCTTGCCAGTTTTCAAATTTTAATGATGAGTCTTAAAATACAAGCAGACTGTATAGCCTTGCATAAATGTAACTAATATCTTGCACCTTCCTAGAAAAAATTCTTACCAGTGCCCCTGACAGCGGCAGTCATTGAGCCAACTTCTAGATAGGCCTGGAACATTTGATCGGTTTTAAATTGTCAAATTATAAAGAAATAACAACTGATTTGGTTTAACCATTATTTCAAATTTTAGGATTTGCAGTTTACATATCATGTAGAGTATTAATTTTTATCCAGTTACAAGAAAACCCATAGAGTGTATGAAAGGAAAATATCAACTATCAGCAAACAATACCTCCTATCCGCATGTTTTTTTCAAAATAGATAGGAAGTATTGTTCACTCACAATTGATATATTGTCATTAATAGAAATGAGTGATGCATATGTACAGCAGCAGTGACTAGCAATGTATCATTACAAGAAATTTAAGATTAGGGTAATATTGCCAAAAAAAATGGAGCTATAGGACATTAGATTAATAAAGCTCATACTTGTATAATTCTTAATGTTTAAGTTTAATATACATATAATACACATACATAGAACAGTAAATTTGTAAAATATTTCCATTTTGGGCAACATTCACTTTCCTTATTTGAAGATTTTTAGTATTTTTTTGCATTGCTGTTCCCTAGAAATGAGAGAGTTCAAGTCCATTTTGTTTTAGAAAATGAGATGCATTATTTATTAAAGCATAATAGAATATTCTCAAACACATAAAATATTCCATTACAAAACACAATCATTGGACATTTTGTAAACTGCTAGTGCAGATATTCTTAAGTCATAACAAATGCAACAACTTGCAAGTCTATACTTCTGTTTTTCAATATTTCATAAATGATTCATTGTATGATTATACTTTCTTCCTGGATAATATTCCCAACATTTGGTAACATAGTGTCTGTTTTACAATTAGTGCCCAAGAGTTTTGCTTTATATTTGTTAGAATGATGACGTCATTAACAATTGTTTGTGTCATACTGTATGTATTTCTTTTTTGCATATTTTGATAGGAGCCCAATAAGTTTAGCTAAATTCTCAGATGAACCTTCAGAAAAATAAGGTAAAACTGAAAATTTGGCCACAGGTAGTATTTGTTACGCCAGGGTCTCAGATGTAAGCGTCATCAACACGTAAAAATGACTTTTGAAAAAGTCGCCATATCTTAACTGTTTCAGGTTCTAGCTTTTTGGAAACTAAAGTAAAAAAACGAAAATTTGGTATTTGAGAGTATTAATCATGTCGAACAACATATTAAAAGTCCCGTTGTCTAGGCCTCTGGCATAATCTTTTCACTACTGGAAGTGCTTGTTAAGACATCAATTTCAGGAAGGTAGGGATAAACTTGTAACTACCCAGTTGATTTTAATCTGGCTGGTGTTGAATTGTAGGAAATTGCCTAAACAGCCATTCTTAAGACTTCAGATGGGTTTCCAATTCTAAAAGATGCCAGCAATGGCAATGTTATGCTATTTCTTAAAATACTTGCAATTTCAATTCTTTTAAGTTTAAAAATCAAGATTAAGATGAAAATTTGGTCATCTGTAGTAGTTGCTTCGGATTACAATTTTGTTTTCCTGTTCACCAATTTTAGTCTATGGCCTACTACCTCATATTTGCTTTTTTTGCATTTATCTCAAAAATCTTATTATGTAACCCTATTAAATTTTGCATATTTGAAAAGAGAAAGAATCTTATCAGAAATTACAAATAAATATATACAGTGTAATTTTAAAAAAATGCCAATGACATCATCACTCTAATCAATATTAAGCAAAACTCTTTTCTTCTAAATTGTAGAAAATATGATCCTATTTAATAATGTGTAGTTGGTTGGGGGTATAATAATAAATAAAGGAGCTATAGTCTTAGGCTTTTTTTGTAAAATGGATGGTATAAGAGAGCTAGCAATTTTTTACAAATATTTCCAATGTTGAGAAGTTGCAGTATTATCCATGACACATTGCTAGTAGTGACTATACATTCGCATCATGGTTTCTACAATATGATACACTGAATAAACTATGATTTGTTTCTATTAAAAACACTCTCATAAATTTGCATGTGAATTATCTTACATATGACTCTTGGTTTCTGATGATACAATTTCTTGTACTATATAAAATATTTCGTGTCAGATTTTGTTAATACCTATATCTAGGTACATTTGTTTTTTCAGCGAAAACTAACCAAGAGCATGATGATTTTGCCTTTTTAAAGTGTAAATTTGTAATTTAAACATTTTGAAAACAAATAATAGAATATTTCTGAATGTAAAATAAAATAAAATGTATAAAATGCAGCATCGTATTAGATGTTTGAAATCTAAGTTACAGTGCATATATTGTTGTATTTCTTTTTTATAAACAAACAAAGTGTACCTTAGTTTTCAAACAAATATATTTTCGTAGCTGAAGATGTACAAATCTCAGTGGTTCAACATTAGAAATTTGATGGTCAACTTTCACTGCATGACAAAGTTAAATAACATGTAACAAAATTAAATAATTTTTGTGTCAATATTAAGAATTTCCTCATTTATTATTATTTTATTTTAATTGCAAAATATTAAATATTAAACTTGTTACATGTTATTAGTTGTGTTTGGGTGTAGGGTGTTATCGTCTGGATTCACCCGGTGTTTTGCTACAATGTTGGCTATACTGCTACAGCACAACTTCAACACTAATTGTTGTTCTTAACCTGTCAAACTTGGTTTTACACATATCATTAAAAAAGAGAAAGAAAAACAGATAAATTACGATTATTTTATTACTGGCTGTTCCAAGTTTGGAAGGAAAAGAATACTTTTTGCAACAGGTCTTCAGGATTATTATATTTACAGCGTTTGATTTAATATTTTAATATATGTGTGACTAATTTAGATATGTAATTAATTATGAATGTATGTATGTAATGTACAGTCAGAAAATGATTTGGAATAAATTGTTGCAAGAAGCTTGATTTTGTTTGTTCATTTAGGGTTTAACATGCAATTCAAATATCTATTTGTTATAATGATTGAAATTAATGTTTGTTGGTGTGATACTCAACAATATTCACAAGCTCTTCCAAAGCATTTTTCTTATTGTTCATTATATACAATGTGCTATTAAAAAAATATTTTGAAGGAAAGTATGATATATGTACGATAATGTCTTGACTTATATCCTAAAACTAGTGAGCAAAGGTTTATTAATTTTTATGTAATCTAACATTTCACATTTCTGGGTTTATTAAGAAACAGTTCTTAATGTCTTATAAAAAGACGCTCAAGCAGAAAGATTGCTTTTTTATGATTGTTTAATAGTTATACTTTTTCAATCAAGGGAAATAAGTAACAAATAATTTTTGCATTTACCAACTTTAGTAATTTTCATTGTGCTCCTTCAAATATTCTTTTATTGCTCGATATATACACAATATAATATAAAGAAATATGTTGATGGTTGCGATTTAAAAGTTAAAACAAATTATGTAATAAAATTTAATAAATGAGGAAATTTAATAGTGACCATGAATGTATTTATTTATATAATTGCATGTGTAGTATTAGTTTAGAGCAATAGAGCATGCAAAATTTAATTTTAAATAAATTTCGATATTTTAATATTTACCACATCTTAACATCATATATTGTTCATTATTTAAACATATCTGAAAATATCGCCATTATTCTCATTTATTTTATAGGAATAATGACCTTATTTAATTAAAATTTATGAAAATAGTTATTTAGAAAAATAAATATGCAAAATGCACGGGGTATGATTTTCATAAATTTTAATTATATTAATAAAATTGCCATTTACTATGCTTGAATTTTGCTTGAGTTTTGTTTATTTTAATAATTTTATATTAGCTTTAGCAGAAATTTCTAAAAATAAATGAATACTGGATTATTTCTGCTGAGGCATTTAGTTTGATTTTTTATTTTTGCACGTAGTTGATATCATAGCAACATCGGTATATATACAGTCTTCCTCTAAATGAGTAACATGAATAATTTTATAATATTGGTATTAAAGAAAATACATGGTTGTGTTGACTAATTTTTAAAATAGTCTGTAGATTCATGAATATTCCAGCTGCTCAGCTATATACTCTTAACGGCGGTCAGTGAACTAAATTCAGGTTAGGCCCAGATTGCTTGATTTAATTTTAAAAAATGCCTTATCCTGTACACTTCTACATGTTTGAAATCTACATTCAATTTAGAATCTAATAATGTAAACCTTGGTGAGTACCATTGCATGCTAGATATTTGGTTTTAGAGTTTATTAGTCAATCTAGTTAACTGAAACATGCATTAAAATGTACCAGAATCCAAAATTCTTTTTTTGTTTCAAACCACTTCTTTTTCCAAATGATAGCCTAGTGGTTTGTCATGTGGTTTTTACCAGTATAACAGAAATCCAAGCATTTGGATCAATGATTATATCTCGGCCCAAGATCTATATTTTGGTCTTCAACTTGAATACAGATACCAAAGATTTAAGAAAAATCTGTTTCTACTTTAACTGGAAAATATAATAATACGATAAGTGATTTTATTTTGCTGTTAATATTTATCCATTGTTATGACTTTATGAAAGTTCATTGCTTGGTAATTTGAGCAATGAAATCAAATATTTCAATCAACAAATATTATCAGGATAAATTGTCATGAATGGTATATAGATAAGTAAACAAAAATAGTTTTCTGTTGAATATGAACCATTAATGCAAGTCACAATTTATGTGATGCTAATACATTCTAACCTAACTTACCGTTCATCACTGTCATTTCCATAACCTAAACAATTATTTTTGTTTTCAAAGAATTGACAAAAAGCTTTATCACATGAAAACGAGGTTGGTTTGTTGCGTGGTACGTAATTCTCGCTTTCAATTCGCCGAGCAAAAGTGATAAAACTTTTAGTAAAAAAGTTTTCACTGAAATTCAGGTAAGCGTTAGGAAATGGCGAATTCTGATTGGCTATTAGATATTAGTTAAATAGTCAGTAATAATGTCCCATGGACATTGATAATTACAAAATAATTTTATCACAGTTTTCAAAAGCATGTTGCTTGGTAACAACCCCACGCCATAGGCGGAAGGCTTGCATTACCAAACAGTGGAAGTAACATTTTAAAAAAATTATTAGATTATGTAATTACTGAAAACTCTGTTACTTGGTAATCTAGTAATTTACCCAATAACTTCTCACGGGATATTATCAGAAGTAATTATATATATACTATATTGAACACAAAATGTATTGTTTCGGAATACCATGAGTAATAATATGTTTGAGTGTATCAATACAGTATATTTTGATAATAATGAATACAAGAGTGGTGTTCATTACGATTATATGATGATTTAAATAAAAACAAGAAAAAACCAATTATAATGTATTCTAAGAATAGTGGCCCTATTTGGATTTTGCATTGTATTTTGATTTTTAATAGACCACTGATAATACCAAAGTGATTATATCACATCGTCAAGGATATAATTGCTTATTAATATATAGTAACTATGTAAAATTCTTAATTGCTATTGGTTAATTTTGTAATGAATTATTAATCAGTGTAATTGTACTTTAATTGGTTTATTCCATACACATGATTAGAAATGAATGGATTTAATTGGATTAAAATCTAATCTAAACAAAAAATTCTCTTCGTTATAAGACTGTTAGAGAGAAGAGTGGTTTATTTACATATGTCAGAACTTGATCGATCTGATTAATGATGTTAGACATTGAAACTGATGTTCTTGAACATGTATATATCTTTAATTTATCTATCTTCGAATATCAAAAATAATAAAATGTTTATATTGAGTGTAATAGAAATAATTCAAATTTTGTTTTGAAAATGTTGGAGACCAATATTTTCAGCATCTGCTATAACAATTTTAATAAAAATGTTTTTTCATTTTAGTTTTTTTTTGTTTTGTAATAGATACACAATTTAACAAAATATACTTTTCATTTATATGGTTCTTTGAGATTAGATGGAAAAACACATGTTTTATAATTTATAGCCACCCAGGATTAAAAGACTTTTTGGGAACTGGTTAGTTATATGAATTTATGATAAAACATCTAAGTATTCAATATCAGTGTACACATGCTAAGTACATTATTCATCTGAACTACTGACTGAGTCACTCACATTGAGAATTTTTAGTTTGTAAATATAAAGATGCATTTGAAAATATTAATTTTTCTCAGTTTCTTAACTTCTTGACAAAAATATTTTTTTTACTGAACATTATTAATGTCAACTTTTGTGTACTTAATTGGGTTACAATTAGTCGAGCTATCTATGGATAGTAACTTATAGCATCCTTCATCTCACAGTTTGGTTATAGCATAGTATATGGTGTGGATGGATTTGTTTTGCCAATGCACAAATACATAAAAGCAAGTGAAAGGAAATAATATTTTACATGAGTAGAAATGAGATGGCACATACCAACAAAGTTCTACTGGCCAACTCGTTAGCATATTTATGTGTAAACACCCTGTTATAAATAACCTCTCTTTATCCAAATGAATTACTACAGTAGCCCAGCTATTTACTGAACTTCTATAGATACATTTAAAAAATACAGTCTGTAGAATTAGAATTGTTGAAGTGTACATATGTAGAGGGTGGATCAAATTGTTTGTCATCGTGGAGTATCTGGTTTAGTATTGATGATAGCAAAAACTGGTTTTTGTAACCCTAGGCTACATGTTTATCCTTAAATCAAATGTGAAAACAAAATTTGAATAATATGGCCTACTTTTGAAATATTGACGAAAAGTAGTTTTTTTCTAAAAAGAACTTTTCCTCATATCTTGCTTATTTGAAGAGCTATCTAAAAACTTTCAGTCATTTTTTACTAGAAATTTAATTTGCAATAACATGACATACTTGGTTTTTTTGGTTAAACTTCACTGTTTTTGACAATACTATGCAATTTATTTACCTGGAAAGATTATTGTTTGAGTTTTACAAATATGCATAGATTGCTATGGATTTATTAAAAACTCATATTTACCAAAAGCAATAAAGTTTGGAAAAAATTAAGTGTGCTTATTAAATTTGTAGTAAGTAATGTCTAAAGTTTTTAGATAGCTCTTCAACTAAACAAGTTATGAGCAAAACTTGTGTTTAGAAAAAAATATTTTTTGTCATTATTCCGAAAGCAGGGCATGATATTTGAATTTTGTTTTAATATTTGAATTGAGGATAAAAAAATAGCCATTTTTGCTATCACCATATATATAGCCAGAGGATGTCAGTACCATTGATGTACATAGACTATTACAATGTTTATAATGTAATTTTTGTATTATTGTTAATATAATATTAACATAATAATGTAACACTTTTTTGACACTTAGTCTAGAAAAGTGAAAGTACTATGGTGATATAAGACCTGCAACCAAGAACCATCATTTTTTGAAATATTTAAATGCCTTTTTAACTTCATAAAGCAATTCATGACTCATTACAGGGTGACTGTGTATGCATCTATAATAACATCAAACATTTATCAATAAAAATATATTTGCAAGTATTAGTTATTTGTCAAAAACTTTATTTTGCATCCAAAAGCCATATATATTTTTACCTCATAAAGATTGACTACCATAATAAAAAATCTAAGTCTTTCTTGAGGTAAATTTATATTAGCATGTTTTTCATATTTGTTTTGTTTTTTTTTTCTTTTTCCTTTTTTGAATGTAACTATAAAAATACATAATATAAGAATACTGATTTAATCAATGAAGAGTAAGTGCAATTATATGACTAATGTTAATACAAAAAATTATATAAATATTAAGTAAAAATTAAAAAAAAAAAGTGTTAAAAGAGAAATGGGAAATTAATGCATTTGAATGTATTACAAACAAGCTCTGCTTTTAGTTATTCTTTTGATGCAACACCATTTGATGATAAAAGACTACACAGTTTTGTTATTTTTTTCCTTTGAACTTAAAACTGCTTTATAAAAAGAAAACACCAAGTTGCATAGAGAATCTACTTCATATTAATTTGCAACCGTAGTTCAGCAAATATGTTTTATGTTGTCGTTTTGCTATTCTTTTATAATTTTTTTCTTATTTTGTCAATCAGAAACGTACACTGCTTGGAAAAGATTTTATGAAATAAGTTTTCGTCTTCATATTGCTTCTTTGCTTATGATTTGTTTTTTAATAGATTTTGATAGCACTAGTTTTTTCAATGATATTGTGCAAACAATTTTTTTTTAATCTGAAATATACAGTGTATCTGGAAATCTTGGCAATGGTAAATGGTAGCGAGTCAGTTAAATTGGAGAAATGCTACCCACTTTGGAAATCAATTTTTGTTTTTTCAAAATAATCTGTGACTTCCTAGATATTTATCTCTTAAAAATGGAAATTTTTAAACTTTGAAGACAAATATTTCTTTCTGTCAAGTTTTTCTTAACAAAATGTCTATTTAACAAAAAATACATATTATTGTTTTCATTTAAAAATGGTTTCTATCTATTAACTTCTGAGGACAAAAGAATAACTGGGTATGAAATGTCAATGAAATATCAAAATTAAGAAGATGTTCCAATTAAAAAATTCATTTTTTATGGCCTATTTTCATAGTCAAACTAAAGACAATTGTAAAAATATTTTTTAAATATTGTTAGTTATATGCTCTTCCCTGTCACTGTTATTATCATTTTTCCACGTTCCTTTCATTGCAGATATTTGAACGGTGAAAAGGATTCAAAGATTTTTGTTTTCAGCAAATAACTAGTTGTAAATCAGGAATTATTTCAGAAAAATAAAAATAGGCAACTTTTTTTCAATTTAACTGACTCTTATCTCTTGCCATTTCCGAGTTTCCAATGCAATGGCAAGTCTTGAATCTTGGGGACATTGTTAAAAATAATTGTATTTACAGAAATGTAAATTGTTTAGTTTCACATTGTTAATTTGGTAAGAAAATTTATTTATTATTCTTCATTTTGTACAATCTTAGACAGCTTTTGCAGGGATCAAATATGGATTCAATTATATCATTTTGTGCATGACTCTTCATTATTTAGGGTATTTTTATAATTAGTTAACTTATTTAAAGTAGCTTGATGATTCAAATAGTTTTTATACATTACAGTTTGTTTATTTCTGTTATAGTTTACTTAAATAATATTCTGCAATCAATCTTTTGTTTATGTTTCGTTAAAGAATCATTACAGGTTAAATAACATTGAAAACTGGTAAATATTGGTGATAACTAGATAAATATTTTTTTTTCTTAATGAAACCTGTAGTCAATTCACCTCTGTCACGAAATTATCATCAAAGTTAGAAGAGAGATGTATGTGGTAACATCGCTATTTGCAAAAATATCTGAAGACGTGTTTTTCTCAACAGCATAACAAGGGAATTCATTTTTTAAAGATAAATCTCTGTACTAAGGAAGTTCAAACAATCTAGGACATTTTACAATAAATAACTGAAAATAATCAAGATGGTTGCATTACAACCTCAATTACAAAAGAGAAATCAATAAATGATGGAATGAGTTTCATTAAAGAAATCACTACACAGAACAGCCCATATAGTTAGAAATAATACTGAACACGCAGCAGTTGCTAGTTATTTTTAAAGACATGCAAAATTATACATTTCTGCATGCATTTACCTTCTAACTTCAAAAGTTTGTTTATATCTTATACAATGCTGTTTTGATATTTTTACTGCCATTACACCAAAACCAGATAGCATCTTGCTGGTGTTATAGCTTATAATTGAGCTGCTTTCAGAGCCTTGAATCACATTCAAATGTAAAGCTTTAATATGTTTTAATGGCATGTTCAATATCCTTAACTTCAACTATCAAAATTAATGCTAATGGGCTCTCTATGCAATAACTTGAATATTTCATGTTTTTACCATTTCAGTTAATGATATCGTCAATCGTCACTGCTTCATTTATTTATTTTTGGTTTTTTTTATACTTTGATACACTTTTACTTTGAAGTGTATGTTTTTATTACAGTTGGAAGGAATACTTACAATGTAGTTTTGTGAAAGAGGCAGCACACTGCTTCAATTCTAGTAAAACAAAATATATCAAATGCATTAAATGGCAAATCTTTTAACAAATTTTTCTTGGTTAGGTGTGTAATGAGTATCGATTTCTAAATAATTGACTTTTTTTTGAGATAATAAAAAAAGAACAGTAATCAATTTTCACTTACTAACATAAATTAGTTTAGCTATGTTCAAAAATGATTTATTTTTGTGCCCTATCAGCATCACTAATGTGTATATAGCTGTACAAACAAAAGAAAATTACAATTAAGATACGGCACAGAAAATGCATCTGAGTGCTTATTTGTTATAATTTAGTTAAGTCAGGTTAGAGTCTTATTAACTTAAATTTACTGCTACAGGAAATGTATTGCCACCACCATCAGCTGCAGGAGGCATCGCTGCAGGCCCACCACAAGGTAACACCGGTGCGCCTGCTCCACAACCTTATGGAGGTAATACTTAATTTCAATTCGCCAAATTCTTCAGTTTTCCACTATAGCTTAGCAATTTAGGAAAAAGTGATATTAAAAATATTTTAGACAGATATGTTTCCTTATTTATACAATAGTTTTGCCTGGAATACCGACCGCAGCACCATACATGGTTCCAGGGCAACAGTTATATGCTCAAGGACCACCACCTACATATGATCAAGCTTTAACTCATCCTGCTATTGTTGGACAACCTGTAAGTTTTTGTTGAAATTTATCAAAAAAAATAATCGCAATGTACATTTCATTTTTATTTGAAAAAATTGAATCGTAATTGTTGAACTGCATTAAAAAATCTAGAAATTCGAAAATTTACTGAAGCTGAATAGCAGTGCTTTCTCAAAAATAATGTATTGATACCACTTTGTCATAGAGTGATTGGAATTGTATTTTAATTTAATCTAGAGCATAGTAGCCTTACTCATTAACACCCAGTCCCAGTATTGATAACCTTTTCAACTAATAGTAAATGACTAGGCGTTTTAGAAAATAATACCAGCTACACCAATTGAAGGGTACACGGGAGTAACAATCTAAGTCACAAAATTTGAAAAGTACAAAAAAGTACTACCTCACATAAATCTTTGTTGTGTATATTTTACTATGTGAGTTCTTGTGCAACATAAAACCACTCTAAAACATTAAGACAAACTTTTGATCCATTTGAAAAAATATTGTGTTAAATGAGAAACTAAATTTTAAAACTGTATTTACTCAAAAACATAAAAGTGTGACTTAGATTTTAGATTGTTACTTCTGTATACACTTCAATTGTATTCTAAAATTGTACTGGTATTTGCAAGCAACGTTTGGGGATCATTCATTAAAATGAACTGACACATCAGTTACAAGCACGTGTGTTAGTTGTGTTTTATCTAACATAAATATCTGAAAAGGGAAAATAAAGAGAACTTAGGTATCTTTTTTCAAGACAATTATCTTAATAATTAATGCAAATTTTAGTAATATTGTGATCTTTTAAGAGAATTCTTCTTTTTAAAGCGTCTTAGGTATTATTTATAAAAACTGGAAAAATGCAAGCATAAACTATTGAGTTTAAGGAGCAGCAAGGTAAGTAACAATCTTTGGGCATCATTTAATAATAAGTAAAGAAAAACTAAGAGTTTATAACTTACAGAAATTCTTTTTTTACATATTAATTTTAGTGGAATTATTAGATTTATACGCTAATTACTATAAAAAGTAAAGACATAATAGGTTAAGTTGTTATTTTACAATGTTACAGAATACATTCGTAAAAAGATGCAGTTTTGGAATTTTATGATAACAAACACGACACACATTAAAGAGAACTGCTATGTTTGTAGCTAAAAAGGAGATTCATCTCATAATTTGGACTCTTACGAAGTCAATATTTCTATAATTATTGTTCTGGAATTAGAATAATTTTTCTTTAGGTTATAATAATTTCCACCAGTACTGCTACAGTGTTCATTCCATTTATATCATAAATCAGTTGACTATCAACCAGTGTACTGGTAAATACCAACTGGTATAATTTTCAAAAATGCCTTATGAACATTTCAACCAATGCTTTGCAGTTACATTAAGAACCAAAATGTTTAGTAACAACAGCGTTTAAGTAATTTAAATTTCATCTCATTTCTGTTGACATAGGACACGACTTTATTTCTATATCTTATAGATGACATGCATCTTGGGGGTACAACAAACTATTTGTCTCTTATCAATCACAAATCATACTTTTCATCTTTTAATTGTATTAGTAATTAAAATAACTTAGAAATTAATAAAGGATGCAAAAAGTGGTTTGTAATTAATAAGAAAGAGACATATTAACTAACATCTATTCTCTTATCTTCTGGAGTATTGAGATATGTATTGTGTGTTCTCAAGCTACTTTTTCTTCTCTTAATTGGCTCTTTTTGTCACTCTTTAGAACAATTCATAATTCTAAATGATTCTTATACGGTGTGTTAATAAATAACATCCACAAATTGATAGGGTAGATTCGTGATGACTGGAGAGGCGGTTTTTTAAATGGAACCTATAGTCGTCAATTCTCATAGTTACAAAGCTAGCAGCCTTAAAATCTGCATGTAGACATATCAACATTTGGATGTATTATGCTTGTTTATCAAGATACCCAAAATTTTTTTTAAAAAGAGTTCTGGGTGTTCTAAAACTACTCTGTAGTTGAGATACCTAAAAGTTGGAAGAAAAAGAAACTTTCAATTTACTATGTCTCAGTTATAGAATGCACCCTGTATAAGTAGAAGTAGTTTTTAAATATTTGGGAGGCATTTCTCTACTTTTTCTAATAGAAATTCTTGGCATTCTGATGAGTAACTATAATCATCTGAAAGTTAATATGTCTGCATGCAACTTTGAAGACTGTTAATTTCCTAATTAATAAGATTATCGACTGCAGGTTTCACTCGAAAATATGCTTGTCTAGTCATCATGAATCCACCCCATCAATTTGTCATTGTTATTTAAAACTATACAATGTGTCCAAGATAAGAATGCACAGCATGAGGATCTTGGAAACAGTAAGATACAGGATCGGTTAAATGAGACGAAAGCTGGCTATTTATAGGACCTTTTTGTTGGCATTTGCAAAATTTAGATATCTTAGATAGTTTCTGAGATATTTAGAAAAAAGTAGATTTCTTGATTTTTGTTTTTACTTTTTCTTTCATTTATTTGAAGAGATATCGGAAAACTAAAACCACTTTTCCATTGCCACTTTTTATGCTCTATTAAAATAAGCTAACAAAATTTCTGTACAACGTTTCTGTTTCAAGTAACCATCATCAGCTTCATTTTTTTAAATAGGCAGAAAACCAATTGAAAATTGTTTTGGATAGCTCTTGTCACGATTCTAATGATGTAAATATGATAAGGCAGTACCCTGGCCTGCACTATCACCTGATCTAACACCATTAGACTTTTTTCCCTCTGGGGTTATATCAAGAATCATGTGCTTAACCAAAATTTTGAAGATGAGTAGCAATTATTACAGTTAGTCACAGAAGTGTTCAACACTAACAATCAAAATCAAAATATCCCTATCATGTTTACATCATTAAAATTGTGACAACAAGAGCTATCCAAAACAGTTTTCAATTGTTTTTCCGCCTATTTAAAAAAATGAGGTTGATGATCATTACTTGAAACCAAAACGTTGTACAGAAATTTTGTTAGCGTATTTTAATAGAGCACAAAAAGTGACAATGGGAAAGTGGTTTTCTTTTCTGATATCTCTTCAAAGAAAGAATACAAACGAAAATCGAGAAATTACTTTTTTTTTAAATATTTCAGAAACTATCCAAGATATCTAAATTTCGCAAACACCAACAAAAAGGTCCTATAAATAGCCAACTTTCATCCCATTTAACCGATTCTGTATCTCTTACCGTTTCCAAGATCCCCATGCTGTGCATTCTTATTTTGGATACACTGTATATGATCAGTTTCAAACAGTTTTCATTTTATCTAAAAAATTCTACATATTTGTTTCAGGTTTATCCACCAGGAGCAGCAATGTATGCTACAGGATACCCAACATATTTAGGATATCCAACTTATGCTCCTATGCAATACTATCCATCTTTGGGTGCCTATTCATACCCAATGCAACATGCACAATTACGTCCTACAATCATGATTCCTGTAAGTAAATTTGCTTTCATTTATTTCATTCCTTGATTAATAGTGAAAATTTACAGAATAGTTATGATGCGGGTGCTCGATTTGATGGTATAGCACAGCAAGTTATACCACCAGCACCACCAGGAGTTCCTCCAAATGCAGCACAATTAGCTGCCATGGCTGGTCATCAAGTTGCATTAGGACAGAAAAAAGGTTCTTTCTTATCCGGAGGCTCTGATGGAGGGTATACGTTCTGGTAGGATTTACAGCAATATTTAAAATTTATAATTGTTTGAATATTAAATTAAATTATCGTAAGTGAACATTCAAAACTTACGTTTAATTCTTTTGTTAGAACATTACTGAAAGCTGTGCGCTAGTAGGTCTTGTTGTTTGTTTTTCATTTTACAGATGTTAATAATCAAAGAGTGTAGGGTAAAATTTCTCCATGATAGTAGAACGATTTTTCTTTTTTAACATAAAATTAATAATGCATATTGCATTAACATAGTAAACTGTATAATCAATAGTTACACCAATCGAAATCACGGTACCAATAATATGAGATTTATTTTTGTTTCTTTTTACATGTTCCTTATGATGCAAAAAAAATCAATAATAAAATTTTACATTTTGGTTATTTTGTGACATTACTTTATATTGCCTCGTGTTAATACTATTAAAATAATGATAAATGATCTTGAACATAGTAAACTGATATTAATATGTGTTTGTCAAATTGAAATGAAATGAATACTTGAGAACTATTTTTTACTTATTTAAAAATAAGATAATTTCATTTTTCAAATAATTCAATTATATATGCTGGTGCTTATTAAAATGATGTAAGTTAAAATAACTACATCATTTTTAATTTTGTAGATTTCATTTATTTTACATTATTTAATGGAAGTATTTTTGTTGAAATGTGGAAATTTGTTATGGTGATAAATCAAAAGGGTTTGCAAAAATTGGTGCATTGTTACATACAGAATATGTCACCAGTTTGAATTTACAACATTTGATTTTGATTTTTCTTTATCTTGATCAGAAGATTCTATTCCTCAGAAATGGAATTTTCACAATGTTGACAGATCTGTGTAAAGATTTTCAACTTTTATGGAAGATTAGTGCTGCAGAGATTTTTATGAAGAATAGAATTTTCCGTAATTCCATAATAAAGTCACTTCTTGTGTTGTAAATTCATTCTGTATATTGTACTTTTATATGTAAAAATTAATTTTGACATTTTAAATGAAGTAATGAATCATGCAGGAGTTGTGTATTTTTTCTAAATTTTAAAAAGAAAAACAATGAAAACTTATGTTATTATTATAAAATAAATAATTAGTGTATGTAAATGTGACTTATGTAATATCAGGTTTCTAGAGAAATGTTGAAATGATTATAACCATTAACTTATATAGGTACTTGATTAACAGATTTAGTAATTTCATATAAAGAAATATACACAACGAAAGTTGTATCATTTGAAGTTTTATTAATTACACTATAATTATTTGTATTACCCTGGCAGTTTCAATTACATCATACTTGTATGGTATTTATACTACTTGTTGTTTTGAGAATTTTTTGTAACAAATTTATATGGCATTTACCAAGGTACAAATTTATTTACAGAAGTTAAATTCCAAGATTATACCAGTTTCAATAGTAAGGTTATTGGTTACTGTTACACTATATAAACACACACCATATTTCTACCTTTATGGAATGGAGGGTTAAGACAGCTAAACTTCCGTAGCAAGCTAGATAATTACCAGTATAAATACACTGTATAAAGAATTCTCAAACATACTGATGTATGTACATTTGAATCTGCCAGGTGATCAAAATTTCTCATAAAAGAATAATGTACCATTTGTGATTCTGGTATGCACATTCCATTCTAGATAAAAAAAAAGTGTAAAAGTACTAAATTTAAATTACATAACATCATTCCACAATAAAATTTTGTTGTTCTGTCTCATGCGTTTCTCTTTATTTGCAAATATTGTTTATCTTTTTAGAAAAACTATTGAGTTGTTATGTTACTGTTTTTACTATTTCATCTAAAAAAGGTGTTGACTTTTCTTCCTTTTGAGCACCTTATTATATTTTTATGTAGCTAGTGATGGATTATAGATAATATACATACATTAGTTTGTGATTATTTTTTTTTATTATAAATTAATACAAACTAAAACTCAAATTGAGAAATTCAAATTTAAATATAAGATGCGCGGAATAGAGCTCATTCCCTTCCCTTTTTCTGTTTATTCATACAGTTAGTTTACTCACATCAAAAAATTTTTTTAAAATAAAAAAATCTTCCATTATTAGTTACATATGTGAAATACATCAAACAAAGAAAAGAAATATGTATACAATGTGTTATATACTTAAAATTTAGTGCAATAAGTCAATTTTATGGCCTGGTTTAGAATATTGTTTTAAAACTGTGTAATAAAACTGACTGTATTTTTCATAACATTGTTAGTTTAAAGTTTAAAAACAAATTAAATAAAGCAATTTTGAAAATGAGTTATTTAGATTGATCATTTTAAGTATTTTAATTGTACTGGAGTAGAGTTCTTAGCAATAACAATTATTGAGATAGAGCAACAGGTTTCAAATACAAATATCAAAAATAATGCTAATCTAAATTACATCTACTTCTTTTTTAGTTTATGTGTTATTCACTAGATTCGATTATAAGTGTGATGAATATATCATTCTAACTAAAGAAAAATGTTGTATGTATTGTCTTAATATAGAGTTAGTGCAAGTATTGTTTTTCCTTATAAAAGTCAACTTTATAATAGTAAATTATCATATAAGCATAAATTATTCCAATAACCAATCAGATCACTTCTTGGTTTCGAAGTTGGAATGTCAAATATAACACAATGCAAAGCAAAAACTGTACACCAACTAATTTCTTCTGTTCAAATGTTGCCATATAATCACAACGAAAATTGCTACTGCGACAACTCTCTATTGTCATTATTACCATTGGTAGTACTCTTTTTAAAATGACTTACAATCTAAGAGTGTAAGAAAATTAGTTACATTGTAATCATTTGTGAGATTATCTCTATTGTATTAATTTTATATTTGTTATGTATTATTGTATTGACATTTTGCATGTATTTAATATTGAAATGCCCATAATTATCGTAATTTACATTTTACATACATTATTCTTGTGAAGTACTAAAAGATAGTTTGCTCATACACCTGTGTGGTATTATTTTGAGACGTGCTAAACTTGAATATTTGTATCAACACACATAGTAAACAAACAAGCATTCGTATTTGCATATTTGATAACTTGAGATATCTCTGATATATCTATGCAAATTGTTTTGGCGCATTTACTTGAAATATTACTTATAATTATAAATGCTTATTTCTAAGAACTCCACTTTAGATACATCATAAAGGTAAAGTGTTCTTTTTATATCAACTTTAATTACCATACCTGTAAGTTCAGTTCCAACTATGCAGTACACTATTGTTTGTAAGTTAATTTATAAGAAAATATAGTTTTTGAAATTAATGTTGGTTGGTGTGTAAATGCCAATACACTACAGTAAAAAGTGTACTGAATAGTTAGAATTTATCTTATAATTGTTTGTTATATAAAAATCAATTTTTATTGGAAATACATTAAACAACATAAGATTGTAAATTACGAAGTGAACTGATTTAGCAGTGTTTATTTAAGATTCTTCTTGATTACAATGGAATCATCGCCCTTCCCTGGTTTCATTAATTTTTAATATTCTGTCTTTTACTGTGCTTTATTGTACTAATCACATTCACTTTACTTGTTAAGGAAAAATATGAAATTTATTGGACTGGTTTATACACATTTTATACCAAAACAAAATGTTAACTGATTTTTAATGAGCACTCCAATCAAACTAACGCCCTGTATATGTAAGGCATCAATGGGAAACAATCTGCTGTTTGTATGAATTTTGAAATGGGACTTTGAAATTTAATTACTCTTAATTATCAACATTTTGACTGAGCTGACTTAAAGGTCTTACCAGGATTTGTATTAACTTTTTTATTCTAAATGACAGCCTGTATATTTTACTAGATTTTTTTAAAGATGTCTTACATGGTGACATATAAAATAGTTGATGCAACTTCCAGCAAGACTAGAAGCGATCAAATATAGATCAAAATTTGCACAATTATATAAAATATTCAGCGTAATTTAGGTATCTTAGATTTCAAAGCTGTCTCAAAATATAAACAAATACAGAATGGTTCCACCTTATGTGGATAAACTGTAGAACTATTTTTATCATCACATTAATTAATTGTATGATTACTCTATTGTCCTTGACATTTTATTATCCACTTCTAGGATTTTGACTGGAAAGGGTTGGTTACATAAGCATTAAATTATTGATAAATAGCTATTTACATTCTAAGGACTGTTAAGCGTAGTTTTGCAGTTGAGATGATGTTGATTGACCACAAAATATACTTACGGTCCAAGGTGTGCACATTTTTTCTACTACCAATTCTAATTTAATGAAAATTCTATTTATAATTTTTTATCATATCTGTCATAATACTGTAATCTGTTTCTTTAATATGAAATATTGTTGGTTGTTGCTATGGAAGCAACATGCAAAATTACTTACTGCCCTAGGGCAGTACGCTCTCCTTACAAAGGTAGTAGTATGAAAAAATTTATATTTTAATTCATTACTTGAAACGGACTAAATAAAACTACCCCATAATATATTTATTTTGTTTTTACTTTTAAATTACCATCTTTATGGATATTCTGTATACTTATTGCTTTGAATTTTAGTGAAAAGTAACTTGAGTTTAATTTTTAGATCATCATAGAATGAGTTAAAATATAAAACTAAATAGAATGGTGCTGAAAGTAAAAGTTCAAATTTCTCAAATATTTCATTTGTTATGTAAAATACAACTTCTATCATAAAATTCTAAGAAAATCAAAATTATTTCAACATACAGAATACATTCTTTTTGATCTAATTACCTTTATGTTAAAGCATAAATGAAAATTGCAGTTTTATAGAATGTCTTATTTCTAGGTAAGATAAAACACAATGAATACAATACAATTATAGATATTTTGATAAAGAGTATGATTTTATTGCAATAATATGCATATGAAATAAAAATTGTTGATCTGTTATTGGAAGATGAACCCGTTAATGCTTTGTGGAACACACTGTTTTTCTTATTACCATACGATAAAAGTTTATGAATGTTGTGAATGTGATTATTTATTATTATAATTTATTTTTAGATTGATTTGTTAGTTAAGTGTTTGTTTTATTGTATTATTACTTCTGTTATTAATTTGCCTTTTATGTTCAGTCTTAAAATTTGAAAAACATTTTTTATAGATTCAATATTCAAACTGTAATTTGTAACTCTTGAGCAGCTACATTTCTAATTATCTTAAAGAAGATAATAATTCCATTACTTCATAAAAAAATAATATCCGACAATCATTATTGGCCTATTTTTGCGAAATCAATAATGTAATTCTCTAAATGCTGATTCAAATGTGAAATTTTAATAAATGTAGCTCTCATCATTTCTAAAAATGATCAGCTATGCATTCTTCTGTATAATTTATTATATCACATAAACAAGCATATAAACAAAACTGTACATCTTTCGAGTCACTTAACATTGTATTGTTATCAAGTCACATTGTTTATTATTATATTATCATTTTCTTCTTTCATTGCTGTTGATTAATAAACAAAGCAATTTAGACAATGAAATTGTAAAATTGTATATGGCAACAGATCTTATCAGGGAGACTGTGAATAAATAGTACATAAATAAATGACAAAATATTAAAACTTCTGTGTTTTTCTTAGTAATATGAATTATGTAAAATCTAGAAAGTTCAGTAATAATTATGGTACATACATTATAAAGAAAAGAGGTAGGTATTGATGCTTATACAGTAGCCGCTCGGTAAAGTGAATATTCTTTAACATGAATAATCCAATTAAGTGAACACATTAAAATAACATTACAGGCTCTATAGATTCTAAAATTATTAAATATAGTTGCAAAATCAATTTAATTCGAAAACATGAACAATCCAATTCTATTAACTTGCCTTGTTTTCATTGGTTCATATAATCGAGCAGCTACTGTAATCACAATCATTTTTAGTGTTTCAGGCTGGAATGTGTAATTTAACAGGATTGTCAATTTTATTTGCTTTGGTTCAAACTTGTAACTGCACAAAAATAAGTAAAAAAGTTTATATAAACAAGTGTCTGGAAATACACTGTTTCCAAGGTACAAAATTACTACAAGAGCCACTGACAGAAAAAGAAGACCTGAATCGTAATTTTCTGGCGTTATTACACATTGATGCAGAAAGGTATCTAGGTACTCGGGTGAAAATCTCAACGAGCTAGGTGTGGGCATGCGCTCGTAGTGGAAATTATGAAAAAGTCTAGTTTTTTCACAAATCCCAACTATCTGGCATTTCGTAAAATCAAAACGCCAGAAAGACCAGTGTGGTCTTTGTTTCTTTAATTAACATTTTATGCGAAAAAGTTCACTTTTTTCCAGGTTTTTAAACAATCGTAAAAATATGCTTAAAATGCATATTAAGACTCGAAAATTTGGTTGTGTATTACTGAAAGTTTGTATAATACGAATTTCAGAACGACAGAAAGGTATGCCTCTCCCTATGGCCACGTTTTTGTTGTACATTGTCTACTACTGTCTGTATATACAGGGTGTTACAAATTCGAGTAGTTGTATGGGGATCTCAAAAACCGTAAGAGATACGAATTTGTTTAAATTATTGCAAAGTTGCGCATTTATGAGCCTAACAACATGCCGTTTAAAAAGTTTAAAAATTTTGAATACTTCCAGAGATATCCGGAAAAAACCAAAATAATAATTTTTCGTTTTTAGTTTCTTACGCCTTTGTTTTCAAATTTATTTAAAAACTAATAGCACATTATTAAAGCACTTTTTTATGTTCTTTAAGACTGTGTAATCATTTTTTAAATATGATGTTTCGTATTTCAGATATCATCATCAGGTCAATTTTTTCAATACGGCCCTGGATTTTCAAATGTATTATCCCATATTATCTTTTTAAAAAAATTGGTTTTGTAGTAAAGAAAATGACGCTTCTTTTATCATCCACTTTCAATACATTTGCTTTGGACCGGAAGGGCCTTCAAAGAGCTATAATAACCATAAGACGAAAAATAAATCAATGTGTTGAAGCAAATGATGGTCTTTTAGAGCATTTATGAAAAAATTAAAAATTTATTTATTTTTTAAATTTAATTTTAATAGTTTTTATTGTTATTAGATTTCTCAGTATTTCAGTCTAGTTTTAGTTGTTATTGTGAATTTCCCTTTTTGTTTTTTCAAATACATTTTAACGCAAACAAAATAATAAAATAAATTTACATAAACTTAGACTGAGTATGTCTATCAAACTGAGTTTTACACTTATGTTAATTTGTGTTAGCATATGAATCCTGATTAATATATCCAGGACCGTACTAGCAAAAGATTGGATGATAAAAGAAGCATCATTTTCTTTACTACAAAACGCAATTTTTTTAAAAAAATAATATGGGATTGTACACTTGAAAACCAGTTTTCAACAAAAACGTAAAAAGAAATCCAGGTCCATATTTAAAAAAATTGACCTGATGATATCTGAAATACGAAATGTCATATTTAAAAAATGATTACACAGTCTTAAAGAACAAAACAGTGCTCTAATAATGTGCTATTAGTTTCTAAATAAATTTGAAAACAAAGGCGTAACAAATTAAAAACGAAAAATTATTATTACGGTTTTTTCCAGATATCTCCGGAAGTATTCAAAATTTTTCAACTTTTTAACGGCATGTTGTTAGGCACATAAAAGCGCAACTTTGCAATAATTTAAACAAATTCGTATCTCTTATGGTTTTTGAGATCCGCATACAACTACTCGAATTTGTAACAGCCTGTATATGAATGTCAAAACACTCTGTATACTGGGTTTAGCTTTTATTTCATTTTTATGAAGTAAAAGGCAATTCGGTCCAGATAGTGTAGCAGCGCTAACACCTGCCATTCTTACGCTTTACTTAATGTAAATGGCAAATACAGAGCCAAGTTATACTGGGCTGATTTGAGTATTTTTTTCAGATCTGGGATTAAATTCAGCGTCATATGACTCAGCAGTCAATACCTAAAATGATTTAAAAAAATAATAATAAAAGGAAAATCAGAATATACTCCGATACAAATAAACAAAAGGTCCTTTAAAAAATAACAGTTAAACATCATTATCCTTATGTAGCTTGAAATTTTTAGTGTTGTTTGGTGAAAGCCTTTTCATTGGAAATGTGCAATTTTTTAGTTAGCTTTAGAGAGTGGAATAGAGATTGGCTTGTTGTACCAGTGAACACACCATATGACAGTAATAAAACAACTTTTAATCAATAAATATGTATTTGTAAAAATAGTTGATCAAGAAACATTTTTTAAAATTTATATCATACATTTAGTTGGTACAAATAAAATTCTTTTACAGCCAGCATTTTCATATTATTTATTTTATTTACATTTACTTGGTGAAACTCATGTTAATTGTAATTCGTTAGCATTTTAATATTTTTCATTATGACTAAATAACAGAAAATCTAATTTTAAAAGGTTATCACAATTCAACTCCAGTTTTCACT
This sequence comes from Ignelater luminosus, assembly GCA_011009095.1. NCBI lineage: Eukaryota > Metazoa > Arthropoda > Insecta > Coleoptera > Elateridae > Ignelater > Ignelater luminosus. The sequence continues at coordinate 92,049 of VTPC01005744.1, forward strand.
CTTCAAGTTGCATTTGTATCTTGCTGTCAATAGAACATCGTATCGTACCCTCTAGCATATGACACTAGACTTATTTTAATCTTAGTTTGTTTCAGAGGCATGCAGTTAATTATACTAATAAATTGTATTGTTTAGAATTTTAGATAACTGAAATATGAATCCTCATTATAATTCTTTTTGCTAACTAGGGGATACTGTTTTATTTTTATTGCACAGTGTGTATATTTTGATAAAATAATTATCTAAAGTGCAGTTTTGATTTCTTGCAGAGTTTTGTTGATGAATTCTTTATTCACAATCTTCGCCTGTGTATTACCAATTTCAGTCAAATATTCTAGTATCTCCCTTCGTTTCACATCATCACTAAAACAAAATACATAAAAATAACTTCCATAAAAGGTAAAGTATTGGCATGAGCAGCTACTACTCCTACTAATAGAACCACAGTCATCGGGAAAGCAAACATACATAAACAGTTTTTGTTCTGTATTTGGGATATTATACACCGTGTTCGTTTTAATATTTGCTATAGGGAATTAGTATGGGAAATCTGAAATATGCCAAATAATTCATTCTCGAATAAAAGTTGGTGAAATTAATAATTGCAATCGATAGATAAGATATTCCGAAAATATTACCCTTAATAACAATCCCAATTTTTCAGAAATGATAAATTCATTAATTACTTGCAAAACATTAATTTAAAACTGAAAAGTCGACGCGACTTGCCTCTGTGGTTCAATGGTTATTACTGCTTGCTAAACCGCACAGGCTCTGAATGCAAGATCGAACCCTGTTACAAGCAAGACTTTTTTTTAAATTTTATTTGTCATTAATCTTTAATTTAATAACAATTTAAATAATTTGTTATTATTCTTGTATTCGAAAAATGTACAAGAAATAATAAATTAGAAATGAAAACTGATGATGCTTTTTCATACTGCATATAACAAAAACCAATTTTTACAATATTACGGGTAATATTTTTGGACAGTACGTTAGAATATCTTATCTATCGATTGCAACTATTAATTTCACCGACTTTTATTCGAGAATGAACTATTTAAAATATTTCAGATTTCCCATACTAATTCCCTATAGCAAATGTTAAAACGAACACGGTGTATTAATAACTATTACAAAATAATTATAATAATTTTGTGTTCAGTAGTTATATCCTGAATATACTCACAAGTGTGGAAATGTGCATTGAGAAACTAACCATTAATGAAACTCAGATTTATTTTCTGTCAAATAAGCACATTGCTTTCATTATTTTCAAAACTAGTCACTCAGTTGACTTTTACTTTTAGTACCATTTGTGAAAAATGAATTGAATTTTTAGTGAGAAACCACTATCTTGAAAATAATAAATTACTGGAAAGAAATTAATGTTGAGTTTTAAGATAATAAAACTGAGGGGTTGTTACTTGGAAAAATGAGTTAGCATCAATCTTTCTCAGGAAATTGAATAGAAAAGTAAAACAAATGCAGTTTCTCAATGTTACTGTTTTCAAGAAGTAGCATCAGTAATATGAAAAGAAGCAACCATTCTTTGCTGTTTACAGAACAGTTGACAAAAAGTCTGAAAAGATGAGTCAAATCATGGTCCTTCCGTTTTAGGGAAATTGAGGTTATCTTAAAACAAAATACAGTCAAACTTCCACATTACGAACTTCTGTATAGCAAATTTCTCTATATAATGGATTTTCAAGTTGTCACTGCTTTTTCAGCAAGAAGCAGAGATGAAATTGTTTCTAAATAACGAACCTAAATTTTTATATGGCGAATTGTCCATACCACGAAATAAAATTTTTGTTACTTTAGTATCGTTTAGATTTTTACTGGAGCTTAAATTTATTTTTACTTAAGCAAACATTTAATGTGAAGACATGAAGAAAAGTACGCAGTCCCGAGAACTCGTCAGGTCATAGTAGTTTATGTCTTAAGTTGCAGGCACACAAGAGAGTGAACAAGTGACGAGCGGGCATCTAGCAAGCAAGCAAATTTTTGAAACATTCGGATTTGAATAAGAGATGGCCAGACTGAGCTTCTTATTTGAAATTCAAGCGAGCAAAGTTGTCATCAGGTGAACGAAATATAACGACTTAAGGCCAAATATTGTTTTGTACTGAATTAATTCATTACTAACGCACATACCATATTGCTACTGTGTGATTTTATTAATTTGCTTCATTAAAATGTGTCATAATACTGTAAATAAAGAACTGCTAATTTCAGAGATACAATCACAAAGACCGTTGATGGTTTTGAAAACAGTGTATTTCATACGTATATGCTGTTAAATAGCAAATGTAAGATTCAATATGAACTCTTTGTAATGCTTATTTGCATAAGATCGCCTGCTATATTCCTGGCATAGTTGTAACAATAAAATACGAATCCAAAGTTCATGTATTATAATATCTACCAACTTTTGTGCTGTGTTCTGTAACAAACAACTTTTTTCTATTATTAAAAGAGTTGCTAAACTAATTTCTCTGTCAAATTCAGAATACTTAGTATATTTAAAAAGATACAATATAAGAAATTGTTTTTTCCACTCCATCATAGCGCTAATTTATGACAAATGCATAGAACTTCTGCTATACCAAGCACAAAGAAATATAAATGTTTACCTTTCATTAATTATAAGTGTAACTCTATAATTGATTATGTTGCTGATGGTACCTCCCAAAAATCTAAATTCCATTTCTTCCAATGTTGGAGATTGTACATCAGCAACATCAAGTTTAAAGTTTCTTCCAAATCTGTAAAAGTAGGCTACAACATTTTTAAATACATTTATTGGATTTGAAAATTTTAGTTCTTGTTCTAAAACTACAACTTCACTTGGTGTAAGGTATACAAAATCATTCTAAAAAAAGATTTTAAATTACTACAGTAAACGGTTAGTATCCTACAACTTTACCATTTTCTCAACCTGTGGTATAATATCCTGAATAGATGATAAAGTATCTTCTTCTGTATAAGTGTTTCCATATTTATCATAATTAATTGAGAATTGTTCTTTAGTTTTTTTACTGATATGTAACATATCTTTAGGAGTGTACATTTTGAATTCCTGTGCATCAAGAATAGAACGTAACCATTCCACTTTTACTAAATCATATGGTGCATCATACTGCTTACAGGTTTCTATCCTAGGATGATCATCACCCACAAGTATGCATAATGTATTAGTTCCTACGAAAAATGAGGTGTTAGTACCAAAAAAACTAATATTTACACATTTGTTTGTCCAGCACAAGCTTAAAGATCTTAATGTCAAATACCAGTTTATCATGTTGACTAACTAAACAAGAAAAGCACAGAATGTATGAACTTATGCTAGATCAACTGTACATTTAACCTTCATTTCTGACAACTGTTCCTCCATTTTCACGAATTTCAATTTCAATATCATCTTTTTTCCATGCTTCAGATCCTGTAAGTACGCAAAATTCATATTCATCTAATAAAGAAGATTTCTGTTCAACTGGTTGCTGTTCAATATGTACATCTCTTCTAGAATGCTTTCTCTCTTTTTCTGTAAGTTTGAGGTCGTCGAGTTCTAAATGCCGTTTGGTTAACTTTTTTACATACTTTGCAGAATTAATTAGTTCCAAAAGTTCTGTTAATGTTAAGCAGTCGTTATAGTGTTTATCTAAACGAATCTTCTGAATTCTTGGAAATCTCAGTGTCCATTCAGTTTTAAAATCTGAAGACCGCATTAACTCCGATGCTCTTACCTAAAATAAATTGTAAGTCAATGTAGTGATTCACTAGTAAATAGAGCAATTAACTTGTAAAACACAAGATTTGTTTGGAGGAATCCACAAATCAGGTTTTTCTTTTCCCCATTCTAAACCATGTTCTTCAGGATCACCTTCGTTTAGTTTTTTCCAGTGAGGACCCAAGTTATTTTCAATAGTTTGTAATTCTTCATTACTTAAACCAGATGCTATTCTTGCAAAAGATATGTAGTGTTCTGATGTGGAATATATAGAAAAAGTATTATATTTTTTATGATAATCTTGTTTCTTTTAATTTGATTACCATTATCTGTAGACGAATCTTTAACGGCAACTAGAAATCCAGCGATTTGATTTCGATGCCTTCCTTCTCCATAATAACCTCCCATGACAATTACATCCAAATCACTCATAACATTTTCAAAATACTAGAAAAAAAATGAAAACATTTAATAAAAATAAATTGTGACGTGCTATACTAAAAAGTGTTCACGTTTTTATTGATTAAACTGTTAAAAAGGCTGTAGGTTAAATGAGTTTATTAAAAATTGCCAGTCAGCCTCCTTACACATGTGCTATGTCTGCGATAACTCTTGATATAGGCCTCATCATAAGAATCAAATATTGAAGAGCATGAGATATCTCCCCGCAACACTTTCAGTGACTACCCTACTGTATGCTTACGGGAATCTCACTTTTCCATGTTACACGAGGGGCACTCTGATTCCAGTGAGATTTGTTGAAATGTGTGCATACTTAGATAAAATGATATTATCTTAAGGAAGCCTATTTATCAGGTGTCTCAGTCATGCAATATCATTAAATGCCAATCAAGTGTGTTAGAAACAAAAAATTTTTAGTTTATAAACATCATGGAGTTGAGTAGACAGAATTTTCCTGCATTAATCTACTATGATCTTAAGTGTGGTTTAGACAAAAAACAATGCATGCAACACTTAACTTTAGTTTTTGACAAAGAGAAGCCTTCAAGGGCGACCATTTATCGGTGGTTTGCTGAATTTAAACGAGGTCAGAGTTTCTTAATTGACGAACCATGTGAAGCAAAACCAAAAACTGCAGTCACTTCAGAAAATGTTGCTCATGTCCAGAGCATGATTGCCAAAAACCCATTCTGTACATACAGTACAATCCAGAGGACATTAGGGATTGGAACTGCAGAAGTTTTAAAAATTTTACATGAGGCACTGCGGATGAAGAAAGTTGTTTGTCGCTGGGTACCACACCATTTAACAGAATTCCAAAAGTCAGAACATATGAGAATTAGCAGGGAAACTTTGAACATGTTAAGAGAATGGCAGTCATCGGATTATTTCCAAAATTGTGACAGGCGATGAGACGTATATACCATTTTATGATACTCCAACTTGACAGGAATCCCGTGTATGGCTTCATGAAGATGATCTAACACCGACAACTCCAAAAAAGCAATGCGTCATGAAAAAAGTTATTTATGCCGTCTTCTTTAGAAGCACCGGTTTAGTCAAAACCATTAAGTTAGAAGAACAGCATAGTCACTGCAAACTGGTACATCAATAAATGCTTGCCTGAAGTTTTTGAAGGACTTGATGTAAGGG
>VTPC01005744.1:97602-131913 GCA_011009095.1 Ignelater luminosus
GGGGCGAAAATTTTCTTCAGAAAATGAGATTGATACAGCAATTCAGCAGTACTTTGACAGTATTCTGAAAAATGAATGGCGAGCAGCTTTTGATTTGTGGAAAATAAGATTGAATAAATATACTGAGGTCAAGGGGACTACTTCGAACATTTATAATAAAATATTGTCAAATTTGTACTTAGTTTTTTTATATCTCACTGAAACCAGAGTGGCCCTCGTACCATCAAATCCAATTTTCAGGTACAAGGGCATATTACATATTTTACGTATTTTTACTTTTTCTTTACGATGCGATGGTTAAAGTTATGAGTTAGCAGAATGTATGGTTCTGGCATAAATAACAAATTCATAAGAAATCTTAAGATTTCTTAATGCACAAAGGTTTGAGAGAGCTACATGCCGAATCTCAACATTAACCACCCAAGAATAACGGCACTAAAAGGGATAGAATGGGAACGGCACCCCCCCCCCCCTAGGTTTAGAAGGTCTTTTGGAAAGATTCGGCATTTGCTTACAGAATCATGTATAGGTCACTAAAATACATTTACTGCAAAAGATTTATCTCTCTAGCTTAGAGGGTGTCCATTCCAGGGCCGTATTTGCAAGGTTTTCAGTCTTTCGTGTTTTCGACCTAGAAGATGACCTTGTAGGAAAAAAAAAGTGCATTGAACTTTTTTTGTTCCCCATTCTATGGCACGTCAAACTTATTGACCTGACGATGCTCTTTAGTTTAAAAAAAAATCTCAACTGGATCAAATCAAAATTAACCAAGTTACAAATTTTTTAAGTGGACATTTCGGCATGCCATGGAGAAAAGTGTGGAGTTAATCAAATTGAGTCCCATTTTTTTGAGGAGGTAGATAAATTTACCCTCTAAGTTTGGTCAAAATCGGTCTACCCCTTCTCAAGTTATTCCGATTTTTCGCTTTAAAAAAGTGCAAAATTTCCAACTTTGCCCCCCTTTGCTCCCCCCCTATTCAATGTTAATGAAAAGCCACTACGAGCCGACTTGCCTCGGGCTGGCCTTTGACTAGCCTGACTCTTGTCCAAATAGCAAATATAAATATGAATATGTAGATTATTTGATTCTTATGGTGAGTAAAGTTTATTAACAATACAAAGTAACAGCTTTTTTGTTTTTGCCACCAAATATGATACTACAAAATATTTTTTCTTTTTTAACATACACTTACTTCTAATTTCATTTTCCACCAACCAGCGTATCTGTTGTTAGGTTTGTACAATGACATAACATCTTTAAAGACAATTCCCTCCTCTTCTCTATCCATAGATGCATTTAAAGCATCTAAAACAGCTGATTTGCTTGTAATTTCTTTGCGATGACTTATCATTATTGTTCCTTGTACTGGATTTAAAACAGTATCAAGCAATAACAAACGATCTTTAAGAGGTCTATTTGTCAACACGTCATCATTAAGAAGTAAAATATCAAACACACATAAACAGGGTTGATGTACATGGCTGGTCTTAGTATGTTTTACATCAAAATTCATGGCTAAAAAATAAAGAATTGGTAACTTTTACTGTCCAAGTGACAGTAGCAATTTCAAGACTTGAATTACTGGTAATGAGAATTATTTTCAGTAAAACAAGTGAACCCTATATGCATTAATTTATTATTATTATTTCTAAATGAATTAAAAGATGAAAAAGGGACCATATTATATGGAAAACATAACATGCTCTTTGTATCTTCTGGTTCAATTGTTCTATCTAACAAAAGAAAATTGCGATCATTTATCCTCACCCACTACTAGCGATTTTTTTAAAAAGCAAAATGAAGTAGGCTGTGGCTAAAATTGCAGTTCTTTATATAATAAATGGCTTAATGAAAGGAAAAATGGCTCAACTATATGTAATAAAAAGGTTATCACTTTTATGAAAAGGTAACAACTGCAAAGAATTTTCTGCACATTTTTTAAAGTACAAAACTCATTGAACTATTGAATAAATCAATAGTACCATCTAGTACCAACCTTTAGAACCGAATTTTTTTGTAGATTTATTCCAACCCATCATTTCACCATCAAGAATAATCTTCCATACATCTTTTTTAAAAGAATTCTTAAGTAATGGTGTGAATATTCCATTTGTAAAATCACTGCCGTATGTGCTGGTATAGTCATAGCCATTTTTAGAAAAGTATTTAAACTGCCCATTTTCCATATGAAGTTGAAATCGCTCTCCATCAAACTTTGTTTCTACATACATTTTTACATTACCAGAGAAAACTTTATTAAATTGAACAACATCACATCTTTGTGATAACATTGGACGAAAAGGTACAAAAATTGCAATCTCTATTTCATGTAGTCGCACTGAAGGATCTGTCAATGTCTCACATATCTATAAAAGAATATTTTATACTACAAATAATTAAATGAAAAGATCAAATAATACTTTGCATAAATCATTGTTTGAGGAAAATAAATCTGCTGCATCTGGATGATATAGCCTTAAAATTCGATCTTGCCCCATTCCAAGATGTAGATCTTTTAATATAATTCTTATCAACCATTTTTGTTCTTCTGCTGAAGTTTCTTGAAATAGTTTATATAACTGATCATCAGCCCCTCCTGTAAATCACAAATAAGTCAAAACACTCCATGTTGAAATGTTTTGCTTTACTGGTAAAACCATCATAAATGTAAAATCCATTCAGTTTAAATTAGAATTTCAAACTGGTTTTATTTCCTGCTGGAAATTACTAAATGCAAAGATTAATTAAAAATGTGCAGGCTGTTTTTAATTTCAGGAACAATTTCAAAACTTAACAAGAAAGTAACTTACTATCTATTTATAATGCTCTAATGCTTACTAATCTTTATAGTTTATAGCTAATATTTATATTTGATCATAGGTCAAAACGACAGTGCAACTACAGGGTCAGATGTCTACAACTATACTGTATTAATGTTGATTGGAATTGCAGTGCACTAACAAAATCATTATTTTAACAATAATTTATTAATGAAATTAGGTAATTAATGTTAAGTAAATTGTAATTAAAACAAAAATTAATAGAAATATCGTTAAATGATATACAATGTTATACTCAGTTAAAAGCTGTTTATAAAATAAATAAATAGGATATGGAAGTTATACTTTACATCAAGTAATGATGTAAGCCACACCAAATTTTCTTCAGTGTTTTAATAAAGAGACTGTTTTAATTGAAATCTGACCCTGTTATTGCACCCAAATATCCAACCAATGAATATGACTTACGAGGATCGTTATTGCCATGATTCTCTGCAATTCTATCTAAATACTCATTAACATCAGAAATGCTGAGTTTTGAGTCTACCAAGAAGTACTTTCTTAAAACCCAATAAGCAGCATCAGCAAAATCTTTATTCTGAGCACCTGAAGTACGAGAATTAGTTAAACGCGTAGCTTCAGTTCCTTCAGGTGGTAAACATAAGATCTTTATTAACCGTTTTGCCAAAGTAAATTCCTTCAAGCCATATGGTCCACGTTCTCTTTCAACTTGAGGCAAAATTAAACGAAGGACAGGATAAAAGCTAGTACTGCAGTTGGGTGAAGTAGCTTTTAGGTGTTCAGCTTGCGTTTTATACGTTTTTATAAAATCGACCAATACGCTATCTTTATCTCTCTTTTTAGCTTTACAAATGGTCTCAAATACTTTACATAAGTCATTAAATTTAACAGAGGATGCTACATTATTAGTAGCCATAATATAGTATGGAAAATACTAACATTTAGAATTTAAAGCAACGATGACTCATGTTTTAGCTGAGATACATTAAATAATAAAATTAATGAACGTTACAAAACTTTAGATACAAAACAGAAAACCTTTCAGAGTGTAACTGACCAAGCCTGGATGACGAAAGCAAAAGTAAGGTTAGAATTTCCATATTTTGAATAATTTTTTCCTCTTTCCCGTGTTGTCAAATTTCTCCTACAGAGGATACCCATACAGGGTGCTTCGCATGTGAAAATCAAAAATTAGTTGGATCTGAGAAATAACAAGTCGATAGTAATTTTTATAGGACCGTTAAATATCAAATTAGAAATATGGATGATTGTTAGAAATAACAGAACAGATGCCAATCTATACAGTGTGTCCACATTTCGATGCTCACTATTGGTATCTTGGAAATTGTAACAAATACAAAGTCGGTTACTTTAGAAGAAATTTGGCTATTTTGGAGATCAATTTACTTATGCTTTTGTTTCTTCAAAAAAGTTCACGGCTTACTAGATATTTACTAAAAACAAAATTATCTTATTTTTTTTTAAAAGTGAAATATCTCAGGAACGAGCAAAGATAGAAAAGTACAGCAAAGAGGGTGTTTTAGAGAATTTACTCTGAAACACAAAAATATTATTTTTGCAATTGTCTTTTGTTTTATTTCGGCGGTGAAACGTAAATCCAAATTTTTTCTAGCGGAACGCCTACTTGATTTCCGTATTACTGAACAGCACGCCTTAAATGCTTTTCAGTGATACATGGTTTGACATAGCTATTCTTTTGTTTTATCGAGTTATGAAGTGAAAATCATTTTTCATCATAGTGTGCTATGACATCTAATACACGAAGTCGTGGATGTTTGTCGAATAAATTAAAAGCATTTTTTTTTGTTTTAGCAATTGTTACATGAAAAATGTAATTTATCTGACAAAAATCAATGATTTTCATATGTTTAAAGCCATGGTACATCACGTGGAAAATGCTTTTTATTTAAAAAAAAATTAGATAATTTCGTTTTTAGTAAATATCTAGTAAGCCGTGAACTTTTTTAAAAAAACAAAAGCATAAGTAGATTGATCTCAAAAATAGCCAAATTTCTTCTAATTTAACCGACTTTGTATCTTTTACAATTTCCGAGATCCCAATAGTGAGTATCGAAATGTGGACACTCTGCATAACAGTGATGTGCGTGTCAACAATTCATTCTTGACATGCCAACAATTTTTATTGTTGACATGACCTTATTGATGTCAACCATGTCAACAATGTCAACAATTTGGACATTATGAATGCACATGCGCAAAGCTGTTAAACTTGATTTTTCCTTTATTATTTAAATCTTAAATAGTTTATTACAATAATTTTTATTTGACTTAAGTATGTGAGGGCAAATTTTGCCATAAGTAGACTTATGTCCTTCCAGCAAAAAGCCAGAGAATTTAAATTGCAACCAGGAAAAAGAATAGTTTATAGTTTAAAAAACAACAGTTAAAGATGAATTTTTCTTCAAATTAAATATCTCCTTTTGGTTGACAAGAAATGATATAACATCTTTGAACAAAACAATTTTTCATTGTAAGCCAAGACTGTTTTATCGGAACCAGAACGAACGTCATATCAAAAAGTAACCTAATCTGTGTAACCTTTGAAATGAAACACTTACGTCGTCGGCCATTTTTTATTTATGTGTTTAGTTGTATTATAATTTGCAATTATACTGACGTATACGTTCTCCATTGCATAGGTTATTCAGATTAAGCCACTTTTTGATGGTACATCAGTAATTAGCATAACTACTCAGCTTCAAAACCAACTCTGACGTAAATATTTTTTTTAAATATAATTGATAACAGCTATGAAGTGTTTTTCATTGATTCGTATTAAAAGTGAAGTGTTTTTTAACAATGTTATCTCGTATTAAATGTAAAATATTATTTTTCCTAAATTTGGATAAAAATAAGTTGCATTATCTTTTTGCAATTTTTTAAGTCTGTCAATAACAAGTGTAAATAATAAATTTAAAGAATATCTATCATATCTATCTAAAATTAAAATCCGAATAGCAAATATGCAGTCTAGAGACAGGCACCGTGCATCGGTAGAATTCTAAATACACAGTCAGATTTTTTGCTAATGATCCTAAGAAAACCTATGGTAACAGCGCTTTTTATTATTTCGACAGGAAAAGAATGGCAGTGCTTTCAAGAGAGTTCTATTTTTTGCTTATAACTCAAAAACAAGTTTTCACCAACGAATTCAGTTTGGAAAGTACGGTGCAAACTCCATTGCTCTATCTTTTTATAACAATCGAGATATTCCATGAATACTTTAAACATGGAACATGCTGCACAACAACAAACAAATGGAATGTTGGAAACCACAAGAAATACGAGGGATCCAGAGGATTTAGTTTAGAATACAAAAAAAGGCATTTTTGCAATCGTCTTTTGTGTTACTTTAGCGATGGAGCGTAAACAGAGTTTCTTTTAATGAAGCACTTACTCAATTCTGATATTATCGAATTACACGTTTTTAGTGATATACAATTGAACGTGGTTATTCTATTGTTTTAGAATGCTTGTGTAATGTTATTTTAAAATTCGCACTAAATCCGCTCCTGTCTTTCAATTTCGTTCAGATATTTGTTTTTCTGACACGTAATATTTAAATTATTTCATTCTATGAACGGATGTTTGTTAAAATTTTATTTTAAAGAATTGATAACTTTGTGGTCTCGACTTCTGGGCTCCAGCGGACGTGCCTTTTGTTATTTTTCCAATATCAAGCTCCAGACATAAATAAAAGGTTCCTGGAATCTTAGTCGCGAATGCTGGAGTCACACGGTCTTTGTTAAGTCAGGTTCAGGCTGAAAATCTAAGGAGTAGAATTTTTCATTGCCTCATAAGAATACTAGCATTTTGACCTGTTAGGTCGTGCATCTGGCTTCCCAACCCCACTCCGGTAAGCGCAAGCTGCGTGGCAGGAGACGCAGAGAGAATAGGGATTATGTTGGTAATTTTTTATTTTTCGAGTTATCAGTGTTTTTTCTTGGTACCCACATTTGACCACGCGACCGGTAATGTACGTTTCTTCTATACAGGCTACGGTAGGCAATTGTTATTCACTAAGCGTTATCAGCTTGTTTGCTTGAAGAGTGGCTTACACTAATCCATGGGTAGGTTTTCACTAATCATCGCTTAGAATGAGCAGGTCAAAGGGCCAAAACAGACCTTTTTTGGGTGTAGCTATTTTCTAGAACCTAAAAACTACCCGCCTGATTTCGATAGATCTTGTTTATATCATCTCCCTGGGGTCGAATAGGAACTTTGCATCTTTCCTTTGTATCCGGTAGAAGAAGGGGATGCAGGTTGGTGCCCGGAATTGACGAGTTTGAGTAGAGGGACTGTTTTTGGGAATATCCTGTCATTGTTATAAGCTAACCAAAGTTGAGTTTGGCTTTATAGGAGTGTGTAAAGGTTGGGGGATGGGGTATTTGTTAGATATCAAAGCCCCTTTTAAGTATTCATTTTCATAGTAGTGTATAACAACTATCAAAAGAATACTTCCATTGCCACTATTGGCATTAGGAAGTTTTCAGATCTGACAAAATAGAATTTGGTATATGGGTGTTAGGTGAGAGATGGCCTGCATTGGGATCTTTTAAACCGTAAGAGATATAAAGTTGGTTAAATGGGCAAACAATCTGCTCATGAGGAGTACATATCGAAACAGTTGCCAAACCGGACCGATTTTTCATAGTCTATCAAATATTAATTAAAAAATCTCTTCTGAATGTTGAGTTTTTGATACTGAACATCACGAATAGGAATTCTTAAATGATTGGTACTTGTAAATGCTTTAAAAGGAACTAAGAAAATTGGACATACCTTAAACTAAAATATGAAAGATTGAATTAGAACCTGGGTCTCTTTTAATAGAATATATGGAAAAAAAAATACTAACGTCTGAACGACTATTTGGATCTCCAAAGGTCTAGTTGAGTTCAGTGTATTACACAACAAAAAAGCAAGAAAAACTGATTTTGTATTCTATGCAGGGATATTAATCACAATATCAAAACATGCAGGTATAAATCTTATTTAATGTTTCTTGACCTATTTTCATAATCAGTCATTTAGGTAGCCCAAACCTGCTGAAAAAGACACGAGAAATCTGTTATAACAACATCTTTTCGCTGTTTCATGAAATGCTTTTACAGCTAGTCTTATACCCCTTAAAGGTGCACAGTACGGGTACACTTGTACCAATCCCGTCCTAATGAAAATAAAAATTAATTACCTTAATTAATCAAAGTACTACTTAAAAACAAATTTATTTTTATAACAAGATAAGGTTTTTGAAGTATTTATTATTCTAATTAAAGATAAGAAGAAAGTATAAATTTCGAGAAAAAACAAAAACTAAGTAATAAGTTTTCTGGAGGAATCAGCAATGAAGGTCTTAATTCTCGCCGTAATCGCCTTGGCAGCTGTGTCTCAGGTAAAACATTTAAAGTTTTTGCATTGTAAAACAAAATAATCATAGTTATTGTTAATATAGGCTGCCATAGATCCTTCTAAAATAAAACCCGTGTTTCAAACTGTAACGCCCTTAATTCCTGCCATTACACCAAAAGTAGTAGGTGGACAGGAAGCTGACCCACATGGCGTACCATTCCAAGTAAGTGTTTTTGTCTAATCTGTGAGATAAATGCAAACGTTTTCGAAGAATCATTTAACGATTTCGATCTGTTTGTAGGTTGCTGTAGAGAATAATAGGGGTGGATTTTGCGGTGGTTCAATCATTGGTAAAACACTGGTGCTTACTGCAGCCCATTGCGTCGATAGGTAAGTAAAATATATTATTACTATTTTATAGTCATTTATAAACCAAAATAAACTAGAAGGTTTCAAGCGCCAATATAAACAAAAATGATTTATTGTAACTATATCTCCATAATTCGCTCTAACAATTTTTACTATATATCAATAGATATAGCTGTGTTGCTTACAAAATTAGATTTTAAGTAAAGAAAGATATGGAACTTTTAATTTTTTAAATTGATCTACTGTAAAATTCTTAAAATGTCGCTTGGAAGCCTATGGTTCTCAGCCAGTATGTCTTACAACGAAATATTATTGCATAGGCATCTTTTTAATGTTGCAGTAGGCATTATTATAAAAATTGAATAATGTATATGAATTTGGTTGCTAATCCAGTTGGGTAAGCATATGATAAATGTTAAACCAAATATTTTCGTTGTAGTGCTACATGGGTGGACGTAACTGCTGGTGCTCATCGTATCTTTGAAAATGAACCAACGCAACAGAAAATACGGTCCAGCAAAATCGTAGTTCATAAGGACTGGAATACTTCTAATCTTGCAAACGACATTGCTCTCGTTCATCTTTCAAGCGAACTTAACCTAGATAGTGAGTTTCCACTTTACTTAAAAATTTAACCAACACAATACTACATAAAATAAGATGAAAATCTACAAATGAACGATATTATGTTACAGATACAGCAAGAATTGTCGATTTGAACCAAGATACAAGTACTTCTTTGGTTGGTGTGCAGGCCATTGTAAGCGGTTGGGGAAGATATTCTGATGGTTCTGGTGCCCTCAGCCAATGGTTACGTTATGGTGTATCTAACATTATGTCTAAACAGGACTGCCAAAGATTCTTTGGTAGCATTATTACTGATAACCATGTATGTTTGGATGGCAGCAAAGGTGTAGGTGCATGCAACGGAGATTCTGGCGGTCCTCTCTCAATTGCACAAAATGACAACCCTCTACAAGTTGGTCTTGTATCTTTTGGAAGCGGAGCAGGTTGCGAGAAAGGTTATCCTACAGTTTATACTAACGTTGCTCGTTATAGTGATTGGATTGCTCAAAACAGCAACTAATTTAAAGTTTTACTTATTATTGATTACACAGTTGTGTATTGTCGCAAATAAAATTTAAATATTTTTCACTTATCTTTAAGTTTTTTTCTACAACCTGTAATTAAATAATTTATAAAGTTTGTTACTGTCACACGAAAACGTTTTAATTTATTGATGCCATGTAATATGCTGCTGCTATCTATAACATTCCTTATTAATAAATCATTTGAAACATGAATATTTCCAAGCTATTTTGAAAAAGCAGTAATATAATGAAAACGATCTTTAGAATTAGAAAACTACAGATTTGTTGCTTTTCCACCTGAATTCTCAAGAATTTTTAAAAAGACTTACCAAATTAGACTAAAATAGTATTTACATAAGCAAAATATAATTATACCGTAACAGTCTGGCTTTGTAAAAAATTCTTCAACTCAAGACGCAATGCAAATTTTGCAGAATTTTAAAGATAAATTAAAAATCACTAGTGCCTCATTTGACTTATAATAAGCTTTCAATGTTATTAATCATAAACTGCTTTTAGAAGGGTACGGTTTACGAGAAGTTGCGTTGCATTAGGCCTAGTCTTTTTCTCCCGGACGTACTCGGATGGTAAAAACTACGCACGAAAAGAAAATGTGAATGTCACAGGTTAGAGAAATTAAAGGCGGTGATCTCCATTGCTGCTTTTATTCTTTATTAACGGTAGATCAAAGCCATAAAGTTGTAAAGTTGCAAAACTGATGTCAAGCAAACGGTCTAGTTTTAAATACAAGCAAAACCAAAATCATCCTCTATTCGCCAAAAAAGCTCTTAGTAAAACCATAATGCAACACTTACACACAAAATGTTAAGTGAAAAACATTGAGTAAAGTTTTTAGGCCTACACGTAGACACGCACTTAACATGGAAGTGCCTTATTGAACATCTAGAAGAAAATGTGATTAAAAAGCAGCATTCATGATCTTACAACAACGAAGAATCTTAGATACAAATAGTTTTAAATGTTGCTAATCCAGTAGTCTTCACTTATATGGCATACTATGATGGGGAAATTGTATTGTTGTTCAGAGAATCTTTATTCTTGAAAAGAGAATAATAAAAAACATGTTGAATCTGAAGCGCAAGCGGTTACCAACGCAACGTAGAAAAACATTACGAATTTAAATAAATGTAAGGGTATAACTGATTGGCCTACAAGAAAAGCGAATGGCATCTATATTACTTTCTCAAGATTGATCACAAACAAAAAAGCTCGCTTATTATATCTTATACTATACAGGGTGTCAACGAGAAGTGGAAACAACTTATCTTACACTTTGAAATAGAATTCTGAAACTTGAGATATTAAAATGACAATATACAGAGAAAATTTAAAATGGTGATCAAAATAAACTACTTTCCGATGACGTTATTAAAACTTTCTGTTAACATGAAGTTAGCCACTACAACAATTTGTCATATGCGCATAAACCATTTTTTACCTTTATTGTGTCTTTTATGTTGTCACATGGTTTTGACTTTTTACTTGTTTAGAAGTGTGAAGCGTGTTATTTTATTTTTTTTTACTTGTTTCATTTGCAAAGTTTTATTAAACAGTCTTTTTCAAGGCTACTTGCACGTAAATAAACTTGCTGCAGTAAGTAACATTTATTTAATCATTGAAATAATATGGGTATTTATGTGCTTTTAAATTTTAGGTTATGGTTTACACTTTTGAACAGTATCCATTTATTTTAGAGTCCTATTTCCGTAATGGACAACGAAATCGCAATGGCGAATGAACGTATTCTGTTGCTTCTTGCATCGAAGAATTTGTCGAACATTTCCCTGAGCGAGATTTCGTTTATGATGTTATAAGTGGACAATGGCCACTAAGGTCCCCCTGACCTCACTTCTCTTGATTTTTTCTTGTTTGCGCATTTGAAAAATGTTTTTCGTACACTTATCCATACAATTGATGAGCTAAAAAATGCCATAGAGATGCTGTTCGAAACATTGCACAGCAACAGCTGGAAAATGTGTTTGAAAACATAAAAAAACGGATCAATGCCTGCTACAATAATAATAACAGTGGTCATGTAGAATACATT
The DNA here is from genome assembly GCA_011009095.1 of Ignelater luminosus. Lineage (NCBI taxonomy): Eukaryota > Metazoa > Arthropoda > Insecta > Coleoptera > Elateridae > Ignelater > Ignelater luminosus. The sequence goes on from VTPC01005744.1 coordinate 109,327, forward strand.
ATGTAAAAGTAAATTACCACTGTTTGTAATTATTTAAGTATCTGTATTGTTATCAGGATGAGTGATGTATTCATTTATATTTTATTAGTTAATTGTTATTGTGGAATTCCCTGTTTTCTGTATAGGCGTTTTGTTGTTTTATAATTTTAATGTATTTAGGAAGATGTTAATAAATTGCTTATCTTTATTTTTGTCAATTTTATATAATACATTTAATAAGCCAGATTAAAAGCAAAAAACGTTTTTGTAAAGGTGAGGAAAAAATATTTATTTAACTTATTTAATGTTGCAATAGATTTGAAATTAAAAAATAAGTGTTTTACTGTATTCGTTTACTACCTTTATTGAGTTATATTTGTTTTTAATTAAATTCTGATTTTCCAACAATTAAAATTTTGAAATGGTCGGCAACCACTTTAACAGTACTGTTTTTTGAGTAGCATAGACTTCATGAAAAACAAGAGTGGTTATAGTCTAACTTCACCTTCTAAGCAGATGACTGTAAATGGATGTAAATATTTGCAACATCTCTATGTCATGTAGTTTAAATTCTCTCTGTATTTGTTATCTTTTGATTAAGGCTCACTAATCGTTGGATAACTTTATCGAAGGTATTATTGCAATGGATACTATTGTAAAAATGTCAAATAACAGTGAAAGTGTCAAGGTCGTTTCCGATTTTAGCGGAAATTTATGGGCCTCCACAAGGGGAACAAGAGACACATGCCCCGTCCCCTTCCATGGAATTTGTGGTCGTAATATCTTTTTCAAAGTCTCTACATTATGTGAAACACTTATGGATAAGTCTATACTTAATCTGCGTATGCAAAATCTCTACTGTTGGGCTCATTTTTTAGTTTTCAAAGTATCTCCTATGTAGTCAGGTTGATTTATTGGACGTATTAGAATTTGTATGTTTATTGTATAATTTGTCGGCATCTTCGTATTTATTGTAGACTGTCAGTAACTTAGAAAGAAACCTCAATTCTTCAAGGTATGAACAACTGGAAATCATATTTGTTTTCACAACGTTTACTATCCTATTCCTAAAATACAAATTGCTTTACGGTGTTAATTGTAGCGCCTAAAGCTTGTGAAGAAAACATCTGGTCACACAGAGATTATGCATAATATTTTATATTTAAAACTAATTAAATCTTAACGTGAACATTCTCTTAGAACATAATTACAGCAATCGTATATTATTGTAACCTATAACCAAGATTTCTGACTTGGTTTTTACCTTACACATTAAGTTTAGTACAGTGTCAGAAATAACTGCCATCGATAATTTATTTTGCTTTTTCTAAGAACTTGGGCTTTTCTCTTTATTTTCATAATTCTTGCTTCGCCCGAACCTAATATTTTCTGGACAGTTGGACGGATTACTGTCTTTAGGCACAAAAGTGATTCCTTTGTTTGGTACCACTTTGTGGTGTTGTTGGCATAATGAGCTGTAGCTAAATCAGGCCAAAAGAAAGTTGGAATTCTATTAGCTCTAGTAAATAGTAGTAAACTTTTTTCTAACCTTCTTTTAAATCAATGTTTGTAGATGGTTCCTTTAGTGATAAAGTTTTCGCTGAGTTTACATACGTGCAAATTGCTTGCACGCTAAGAATTTTTCCGTAAATTCTGACATTTTCATGTGTTTATATTTATTTCCAACTTCAAATTTATTTTTCTACAAGTAAAGAACTCTTGTCCAGAGAGTTGTTAAAAGTCAGTTATAACGTAAGTTTTACCATCTATTATCATACAATCAAATTTTGTAAAGAATCTAGGATGTAGTTTTCATCTCTGTTTGGGGCTTTCTGTTTAAAAAACTTTTAGTCCATTTAATGTTTTTTTTAAATTTTGAATACAAGATGAAGATGTTCCAACTTTTCTTGCCACAACCTTCACTGATTTATTTGAATTTCGCTTAAAAGCTTCTACCACTTTCTTTTATGTCATTTTGCAACTTGGACCTGATTTTCTACCAGAGCCAGGCTTTTGGCTTATTGTCACTCGTTTATGGAAATTGTTTAAAACGTGTGTAATAGTCTAGTCTAGCGGCTCGTCCTGGAAGCTTGCGAATCCTGTGAAGAATTTCCTTGACGTGGTACGTACAATTGCATAAAACAAAGATGTGAAATAGAAAAATCTAGGAAAACAAAATTCGACGGAAATTTCATGTTGCCTCAGCTTTGTTATTTTGTTTTTATTAAAATTAGTCACGCTTCCCTGATGTTTTGAGTCAGGGCCATCTTCCTTGTAAGGCATCTGAGACACAGGTCTTGCATGCCAAAATTTTTAGGGGCTCCACACAGTAATGAATATAAATTCCCCGAGATTGATCGTGGGACTCTCCCACGCCACACTTGGTTGGAAGCTGCACCATCTAGGAAAAATTCTTTGAATGACTTATGGAAAATTTGTTTCCGGCATCAGGTTTTGCTTGCTCCAGAACCAAAAATTAAAAGTAATCACGTGGTCCACATTACCCGTCAAATTTGACATTTTTAGAAAAAAATATCCGAAAAATGGACTTATTTGACCGAATTCTAAAAAACGTCATGAGAAAAAAATGTTTCCTTTGCAATTTTTTACCCGTGCGCAAATTCTCAAAAGTCTACCACGATGTTCATATTTTGCCCAGGGCAAAACGGATTTACGGCAATCTGGGGGATGAAATTTTGCAAATGAATGGGCATCCTTGACCATAGGGAGGAGCGTATTTGTCTGGCGTTCTGAAATTTGTATTATACAAACTTTCAATAATACGCAACAAAATTTTCAAGTCTTAATATGCATTTTAAGAATTTTTTTAGGATTTCTTTAAAAATCTGAAAAAAACTGTAAAAAAATTTTTTGCATAAATTGTTAAAGAAACAAAGATCACACTGGTATTTTTGGCGTTTTGATTTTAAGAATTAGGATAAAATGATGCAGATCTCTAATGGTTAGGATTGGATACGATAAGTGACATTTTCCGTTTACTGTTTTTCGTGTTTTACATGAAACCGCCCATGTCTAGCGTTCTGGCGTTTTCACCAAAGTACTTGTATTTCGTCACTTTACGAAAATTTATAAACTCCAGAGAGTTGAGATTCGTGGAAAAACTAGACTTTTTCATAATTGCCACTACGAGCGCATGCCCACAAAAAGATGACCTTCCATTTTAGAAAAACTGGTCATTTTTGAGGTTATCTTAAAACAAAATATTAGAAATAACATATCAACGAAAAGAAGAATCAGCTTATTAAGAAGTATATACTAGGCGCTATTTAAAAAATAAAGTAGATACAACTAACACTGGAAGCAACCTTGAACATTCTAATTAATCGACGTATGGCAAATATGACTAATTTATTTATTTATTTTTGATAAAAAAGACATTTTAAGATGACCCGAATATGAAGTAAAGCGTTAGATAGAAGAATAATTAAGAAAAAGTAGAATAAATTGTAGTAATTAAAAAAAATTAAAAAGATATGGAAGGCCAACATTCATTTTAAATTAAATATTATGTAATATTTATGCGGACTCGGCATGTAAAATCACATGTGCTTGTAACAAACTTATGACGATAATTTTTGTACTCTTGACATAACGTTAGTTTGCTAATTAATTCCCAGTTCTTTGTCTTTATTAATCTAGTAATTAGATTCTTTTAAAAAGTATTGATTAAATAAATCCCTTGTACTAGGACGAGACACTCAGTGCCAATTTTTAGTTTACTTACTTACGGTCAATTTTTGATTTCTCTTTGTTATTTATCCCAACAATACCTTACAGTCACTTCCAGGATCATGTTTCTTATTGGTGAAATTCCCGGAATTTTACTGCTGCAATTTTCGTAGAATCCCTTTGATTGGTTAATCACTCGACTTAATCGAACGTATTCTGACCGTGTGCTTTAGTGACATTTACACTGTGGAAAAATCTTTGTTAAAGCTAGTTCGTTTTTGACATTGGGCAATGTGCGTGCACATTCCATTTTTGTTCAGTCTTACTCTTTATGTTTTTATGAGTTATAGTGTATTAGAATCTGATTTTGATCGTAAAAAGACTAAAGCTGTAGTTTTTAAGATATCCCTACTTTACTTTTCTGAAGTATGATCTTTCTGATTAATATTATGGCGGTCGCTCGATTTCTAATGCAAACTACGTATATTGAAATGAAGAAATTTTGATAGGATGAAATACCACGTTTGATGTAAATAGAAAGAACAGTTTTTCTTTCTCTCTGCCTGTGCAGATTCCAGTATCAAACAGTTCTCTCAGAGGCAAATATTGTAAGGTTTGGAAGATTTAATAAATTTTGAAGAAAACTATTTACCTAAGTAAAAGTCACCTTTTTCAAGTAATCTACAGATCATTTGTTCTTTCATTTTAAAGTAGTCTGATTTTTAAAAATATAGATAACTAATTAAAACTAACTATAAATAAAACATACATTTAAAAGACAACTTTTAATTTATTTGTAACAATAAATTGTCCTGTGGATATTCATTACAGCTAAGGCTACATAAAATCTAAGACTCAAGTTGCTTGTCAATCCAATCATTGTACTCGGTAATTCTGGTATAAACGGTAGGAGAACCCGTTTCACAGCTTCCTTTGACTCCGAAAGATACAATACCAACTTGTACAGTTTCGTTGTTGCGTACAATTACAAGAGGACCACCAGAATCTCCAGTGCACGAACCTACTCCATTACTACCATTTAGACACACATTAGTCTTAGTGACGTAGCTACCGAAATACAATTTGCATTCTTGATTAGAGATAATCTCTTCTTCACCATAGCGTAAGTAATTACTGAGAGAACTAGATTCATCAGAGAATCTTCCCCATCCGCTTACAATGGCTGTTACACCAACAAGAGTAGTTTTGTCTTTATTTAATTTGACGATTCTTGCTGTTTCTATAATGTAATATTGCAACAAACAGTTAACATATAACTAAAATTACAACTTACGATCGAGTGCTATCTTTCTAGAAAGAAATATTATAGCAATGTCATTTAAAACTTTGAAGCTATCCCAGTCCTCATGAACCCTAATAGCTTTAGATCGTATGAGCTGTTGTGTTGGTTCCTCTTCTTGAATATTATGAGCTCCAACAATTACCTCTGTCGAACGAGCTCTGTGATAAATGTTATATAATAGTATAAAGTGTAATGAAAAATAAACATTTTGGCAAGTGAAATAAAAACGAAAACATCTCAAAAGAGATCGTTCCAAATAGACTTGTAAATGGTAATTATTATACTTAACTCACTTGTCAACGCAGTGTGCTGCGGTAAGTACAGCATCATCGCGAATAATTGAACCGCCACAAAAATTAAATCCTTCAAGAACAGCGACCTGCAAAGCATGAGAGTTTTTAAACAATTATTATTTGAAAAGGCATAAAATTGCGTTTATCACACAATTAAAACTAAAAAAAAAACCTACTTGAAAAGCTATGCTGTGTGGCTCAGCTTCCTTTCCACCTACTATTTTTGGTGCAGGCGCAGGAATTCTGGGTACAACAGAGAGACGTTTCGGTTTTATTTTAGACCAATCCCTAGAGGCCTACATTTTATGGTTATTTAGGTGTATATCATATCACACATGATAAAATATTGTTTACCTGTGCAACAGATACCAAGATGAATGCTGTGAAAATTAAAGCCTTCATTATTGTCACTTTCTAACATAAGAAACTAATTAATCTCTGTTTCTGAACAAGATTTGTACAGCCTTTATCTTAATTAATAAAATTGGTACTTCAAAAAGCATATCTATACGTATAAAAATAAACGTGTTTCTAGGTATTTATTTACTTTAATTGATTACACTATACCCAATTCAAATTCTCACTTAATGGAAAAATAGAAAAAGTGTTACGCAAGATGACATTGCTATTATCAATTACAGAAAAATTGCGATATGTAGTGAATTTACCATATAAGTATAGGTTTATTTCAAGATCCAAAGAATTATTTGAACATTGCATGCAACTTGCTCTACAGACAGATCAAAAAAGTTTTATTTTAAATGTTTCTGTATAGGGAATTTAAACAAAGTGTTCATAAATGTGTCTGGGTCGAGTGGGCTGTAAAATCATGCTTGCGGCTGCATTTGGCGTCTTTTGAAAAACAGGATATGTGTTAGAATGTTTGACATGTTACACGCAATGCATCGTTGTTATGATGGTTGCCTAATCTTATGTTTTTTAATGAATAGTAATTAAAAACTAACTTTTAAGAATTTTTAACATATTATTTATTTATTCAAAAACGAATAACGCTGAAATAAATAAATAAATAAATAAAGATTAACTAAGTTGCTAAATGCAGGACAATGATATTTGCAATTGAAAAATGATAGAAAACAAATACGTATAATTGATGAAATAAATCAACAAGGGGACACATTCAAATTAGATTCCATAGCCAACTGGACCCAGAAACATTTTGTATATTGCATACTGTAACAACAGCTTTTGTCCTCATTACATATTTGTATTTGTGATCAATCCTACTGTCTATGTGATTAAGATTTTTGGTCTTTTCCTTGTGTTATTTTTGGCAGCTTCTGTTGAGGTCACATTGAGAGAGTTGGTTATCTTTAATACATTCTCAGACCAATTAGTTGTATTAATTAGGGGTTCGATGAATCTTTAATTAATTCTTATTGTAAGCGGGACACAGGGTATACTATTCCATTTTATTCAATCTTTGTTGGGTTACTTAATCTTACACCAGGTTGAACAAGGTAAATGTCATCTGTTCATCTTAATTCTACTCGTAATTAGCTTGAGCTTATGATCATTCATTATTTATTTGATTTTTTAATTTTTTATTAAATTGCCTACGCCTCATTGTATTTTTTATATTACTATTGGTAGTATTGGACGTTGTATATACAGCTTCCTCTATTCCTTCAAGATTCTTTTATTGTTGAAGTTATCTTTAAAAAAAAACAACTTCTTTTAGTTTAATTTTGTCAGTCAAACCAAGTGTTGTGATTGAATTAGAACATTTCATTATCATTATATTAGATAAATTCTTAACCTCGCTGTATTAACTTCCATTACCTTTGATTAGTAATTATAATTATAATTCTTTTCTATAAAACGTTTTTGCCTTTCCTTGTCTAGCTGATTAGATTTTTATTTTGTTGATTAATATTATATATTAATTCTTTTCTCCAATAGGAAATTAAAATCTTAAGAATCAACTAAAAGATTGAGTTGTAAGTATAATTGAACTAACGTAGGAGTTAAGAGGTCACTAAGCTGGTGGCAGTCGTGGGAAACTTTTTCCCTCGTTCTTCATGTGGTCGACCACTCTAGAATGTGACAACATGCGTCTTTGTACCGACAAAGGCATACACAGCAATATTCTGGGTGGAGTGTAAAATTATAAAGAAATTAATAATGAAAACATTAATCTCAAAAGGGGCTGATTTTTCAATTTTGTAATTGGTATCAAATAATCTATGTGTTAAGCTTCACAAGAACCACAAAAGCATAAGTGCGTAGGAGTGGGTTTTGCCTCATGATTACGCACACAATATTTGTTGTATCTTTTGACCCTCAATAATTGCAAATGTTTAATATGATACTTACACCCTTTTTAGATTAAGGTATTTAATTACTTAAAATCTTGATGTACCTAGAAAAGCAAGAGTTACACACGGTTGCCTGAATATTATATTTGATTTGCGTGTAATATTAGACCCTATGATAGACGTTTTCGAGTATGACTCTCTATTTAGCCCAGTTACTTTATACTCTAAAAAAATCCGACTAAAGATTTTCCTTCGGAATTCTCTTTATCTCGGCATCAAAAACAATACCTCAAAAGTCCATAAAGCCAACTGAACGGCTACCGAAGTTACTGAAGGTCAAAAGTCACGAAAATCAGTTTTTCTTAAATATCTCGTAAACTATTGGTTTTACGTTAATTTTGGTCATTATCAAATATGTTTATAAGCTAAATCTACACAAAAAAAGTTCTATACGAAATTTACGTAGAACCAGTAGTTTTTGAGATATAAGACTGAAATGCTACTTCACTATACTATACTGTTACGTTTTGACAAAAACGTGTTTTTATTTTTAATATTTATTTTTACTTAATTTATTACAATTTATTTCCAGAATTTATTTATACTAAATTATTTATTTAATTATGTACAGAATAATTTATTTATCATTAATTAACATTTATTTCGTTCGTAACCACTAGCTGATTGACTGTAAAACTGCCTTCGGCTCGATCAACGCAGCCTTATATTCGTTTCCGCGTGGTTCTTGATGAGCCTAGAAAGTTCGCGCTCTTTCTCGAACATTCGACGGTAGAAAACTCTGGATAGTTCGAGATTTCTCCGGCACATTCGACCAGCTTGTTCGAGACTGTTCGAGACTTTTTCTAGAATATTCGAGGGGTGGCGCGTTACAATACGTATAGTGGTGTATACAGATATTAAGACCTATTTATCCATAGAAACGTCGTTAATGCATATATACCTGCATAATTTGTCGGAATTGTCCTTGGAAAGGACCCTTCTTCATAATAATAATGGTAAGGACCTTGAGTAGCAGCTGTTTAACTTTATACATTCACCTCTAAAAAATCCGACTGAAGATTTTCCTTCGGGATTCTGTTTATCTCGGCATCAAAATCAATACCTCAAAAGTCCATAAAGCCAACTGAACGGCTACCGAAGTTACAGAAGGTCAAAGGTCACGAAAATCAGTTTTTCTGTCTCATGGGTCACTGTATAACTGAAAATATTGGATAACGCATCTTGTACGTTTTAAATTCAGTTTAACGCTTTTAACGTTTTGTAGAGTTCGGACGTTTTATTCATCTCGAAACATTTTATAATTCATTTCAATGGCAGACAACACGTGTTTTATCTGTAATGAAACTTTCTCAAATAGCATGACTGCGACTGTTTCCGGTTTAGAAACTCTTAGAAATGTGAGTGTTGAAAGAGGTGACGATCATATAGACTATTTGCAAAGGCCCTTGCCATTATTATTATGAAGAAGAGTCCTTTCCAAGGACAATTCAAACAGAAATTATGCAAGTATATATGCATTAACGATGTTTCTATGAATAAATAGGTCTTATTATCTGTATACTCCACTATACGTATGCACTTTGCTCCAAAATTGCTCAGTCCTATATCTCAAAAGCTATTGGTTCTACGTAAATTTTGTATAGGGCCCTTTTTGTGTAGATTTAGCTCATGAACGAATTCCATAATGACCAAAATTAACGTAAAACCAATAGTTTACGAGATATTTAAGAAACACTGATTTTCGTGACCTTTAACCTTCTATAACTTCTATAGCCGTCCAGTTGGCTTTATGGACTTTTGAGGAATTGTCTTTGACGCCGAAATAAAGAGAAGTCTGAGGAAAAATCTTCAATCCGATTTTTTTAGAGGTTTGGCCTTTTTTTTGTATAAAGTAACTGGGCTAATTATCAAATTATCAAAGGAAGCCTGCACTCATTGCAATAGCCTCAACTGATTGGTTTTTTTTTATAAACTAAAACAAGATTCAACATTCAACAAACTTTATTAGTTTATTATAGCGAAGCGAATTATTTTATTTAATTTTTTTTTACTGTGATATCTAGAATTTTATGCAGATTTAGAAAATGTCCCCAAAATACTAGAGTGCCATTTAAAAATTGAAAATTGATATTAATTACGCGGAACTGGATAATTAAATTAATTTTTTTCCTGCCAGAATGTAGACCAGATAATCTAATATACCTCCCAAGGGTTATTTATTATTACGCTTATTCTATCGGTATTGCTACAATAAGACTGTTTCCAGACTTTTGGCTAATCCGGTATGTGTTACTAAATATACAGTGTGAGTATAAAGTAAGGCATAAAATTCAATATTTTTTGTAAGCAAGTATATCGGAAAATCCCGAAACAAAGCGAATTTTTTTATTATAAAGATAGACGCTCGACTTCTGCTCTCGTCATTAAACTTAAACAGTCGCTAATTACCATGGCAACCAATTTTGCCTTTCTTCTTCTTGTTATTCAGATAAAGCTATACTTCTTTAAATTCCAGCATTCGTTTGTTTTGAAGCAATGACGTCATCGTCGATTTTCAAAAATGGAAACCCTCTATTTGTTTCACAATTTTAATAGACCCTGTAGTGTCTAAACGATGCTATAAAGTGTTTGCACTTTACTTAAAAAAGTTTTACACGTACGCTCGTTATCAGAGGGTTGATGGCTGGTAATGTAAATAATGTGTTTGTATGATATCTGTTGCTGGTGTTCTGAATTAAAAAAGATAAGAAAAAAAAATAAATAAAAAATGACCGTACCTCAAAAAGTAGAAACTTCTTTAACTGTTATTTAAAAATTTTCTTATGCAAGGTGCAAAAATTTTTTCCGATTCTGTTTTCTTGTCTAGTTGCAGCTCTTCAAAAGTAGCAAGTGAAAACAAGTTTTCTTTGAAATTATTCTCGAACCATTAAAGATGAATCACTAATCTTAATGTACTCACTTAGTTTACTTTAATGCATACTTGTGCTGGAAGTACATCACCATTTAACATCTTTAATTTTTTTGTTCCTTTATAAATTGACAATGTTTTAAACCTAATAAATTACATGAATTTTGCCGCTTACAATTTTTCAACTTAAGGAATCTTTTTTAAGGAAACAGGTTGATATCTCAGAAAATTGTAAGAGAGAATTTATGTAACTTCTAATTAGGTTTGAAACACTGTCGTATTGGAGGAACAAAAAGACTGAAGATGTTAAATCAGCGTATAGTGATTATACAAGTAAAACAACTCTTAAAAAAGCAGGAAATTAGCTCGTAAACAAACCAGCAGGGTTGGAGGGTGGTTCGCGTTTCTGTAATAGATGTCACGACGGTCGAACGCCGAGCCAGCGGCCGAGCGAGGTTAGATTAGTGTCGTACACTATACCTGCAGTGTACTGATACCTGAGTTACTTTTATAAATAACTCAATTAAAAGGAAGATTCAAAAAATTGTGTAATTTAGTAATTAATAGTAGTATAGTACACTTGTCATCGTATTGTATAACAAACTGATGGCACCATTTTAAATCACAAGTTAATTATTTCAACGGATATAAAAACTACAAATTAAAATTCAGCATAAGTCAGTCATTCCTTGATTATTTAGTAATTAGTTTAGAAACAAAATAGTTTCAACCTGTACAATGTAATTTAGTTGGTAAGTTTGCATCAAATGTAATATAGCATGTAATTTTGTCTTTGAAAAACAAGATCAATAATATTAATGTAATTGTTGATAAAAAACAATAATTATGCATAATACATGTAGGTATAAATAAGAAACATTTGTAAAACAAAATAAATTTTTTTATAAATTACTAAGTAATAAATATGAAAACTCAACCAATTTATTTATTGATTTATTTAAATGTAATGTATTGAAGATAGATATTTGAGTACAAGAACAATAATGTATTATGATAAATTTGATTTCTTTGGATATTTGTGCATGATTTACGTCCTCTTCTTTAATTTAATACAATGCCATTATAAATTTGGTAAATTGAGATTTAATAACAGAAAATGCAATGGTAGCCTTTCTAATAATTCATAAAGTCCATAAATAAATCTACAGACGCCACTGAAACTAGCGTAGCGACATCTGTTCGAAATATCGGTATTACCACCGAGGATAGGGATACAGAGAATTCACTCCTAATTATTTTATGTTATTTTATTTCTCCGTTTTCAAAGATCGGCACTTAGTTGATAGACAATTTTTAAAGTATTTTATGATTTGTGATGTAACGTATTGTTAATTTTTACAGTTTAGTGTGCGCGTTATTTGTTATTAATGTCTTCTAAGACTATCATTAATTGTGTAAATAATCTAAACTTTCTAAATGTCCTGAATACGGCTCTGTTTACATTTTTTCTAGTTGAACAGTTGTTGTTAAAAAAACAGTGCATGCGCGAAGGGGTATTACATGACAATTGAAACTTAGAAATGCTCCCATTGGCTTTTACATTGAAGTGAATTCTCTGTATCCCTGTCCTCTGTGGCATTACTTTCCAACTCCTACTTCAAGGTCATCGGCCGGCGTTTGAAAAGAACAAAGGATTTTTAAAGAGCTGATCTACTTTATAATCCCTATACGCTGGTTAAATGGTGATGTACTTGCAGACTACCAATAAGACATCTTCAGATATCAATGAAATTCAGCATCCTTGTTACCTTTGAAGAGCTATATGTAACTAGACAAGGAAGCAAAATCGGATATAGGTTTATATACATCTTTTGTTTTTTTAAGCTAAAGAATACGTGATTAAAACTTGATGGCCAATGCGTATTTTTCAAATTTCAATTAAATTCATCAATGTTCTGGATTTAAATGATTAGTATGTAATGATATTAATTTACTCACGATCAAGCTTAATTTCCTCAAAGAGAATAAGTACTGCTAAATCATGTCTCCTAACGGTTTTATTCCATTCATCATGAATTACAATTTGTTTTTGCTAATATATGACCTGCTGCGATGGTTCAGTTTTATCTGTGATATTATGAGCACCAAGAGTTACTTCCACTTTCGTTGCTCTAAAATGACTAAAATCTGTTTATTCTGCCATAGAGAAAAAAGTAAGCATAAGAGTAAATTTAAGACAAAGAGTATACTTATACATAATAACACCAGAATATGCAAACCTATATAAAGAAAAGCATTAAGTTAAAATTTTCCAATTAAAAGTAAAATCTTTTTTGGTTTTTGTTTTAAATTTTATCAGGATGAAAAAAATATTTGAATAATCTGTAAATAACTTAAAGATACTTGAAATTTTTTAAATTTGATAAGTGGTTATAGGAAACTTTTATATAATAATATGCTTTAATTACAAAGAATTCCTGAAATAAGAACGAGAAAATATTAAATAAGGTAAATGTTAAATTAGATGAAAAAGTCAATGTAAATATAAAAATACTAAGTGGTACTACATGTAGAAGACTATCAAACCGTAGAGAGGGAGTGCAAATCACAAATAAAAAAACAGTAACTTTGTACCGTACTCTAGAAGTCTAGACTATTATATTCAAATATGTCAAAATGTTGATAGTTACTAAAACTTGATTTTACCTTTTGCAATAGTATATCTTCTAAATAATAAAGTCATTTGAGAAAATTTGTATATTCTTAACTAGGACAAGCTTACTCATTAATACAACGGGCTGTTGTAACTACTGCATTGTTTGCAATCATCACAAAAACTTACTTCATCAATAACTAAACCAGCCTATAAAAGAAATCTTATTAAAATTCCAATACCAATTTGTGAAATGTAGACAAAACTTTACTATAGACGGTATTTGATGTGTTGCAGCTTCTTTTCCCCCGATTATTCGATGTTTTATAAAAGGAATCTTTGTTTTGGCACCGACATATTTTCGTTTGATCTTAGACCAATCTCCTTTAGCCTCCAGCACAAAATAAATTATTATCTCAGACTAACTTTGAACATATGCCCGATTTTGCCTGTATAGAGACTAAATTATGTTTGGCTTATTCGGGTTGAATTTTAGTTTTCAGTTTTCTTTTTCATAAAGTACACTTATCTCTAAACTATTTTTTGTTAAGGAGAAAAGCACTAAATTCAAATGTAGCCTTGGGATTATTTAGTGCAACTGAGGAATAATCTAGCTATCCGTCTAGATAAGTACTTTAATGATTCTTCGAATGAGTAAGAGATAAAAAGACGGGAAGTTAGCAAGTAGCTAGAAGATAAGTTTTATTTATTAGTCCCAAAGTAGCTATTCTATATTTTTACAACTGATTGTTAATACCGATTAAATCTAGAGATATTCAACGTACGTAATTTTTATGTACTTACTTTATTAAAGTCATTGATCTTTGTCCTACCTTTATCTTAATATTTATTCTTTACATACATTTTTAAATGAAATTACTTACCCAAATAGCAAGCCTCATTTTGTACTACTTCTTTCTTAGATTATTTGTAAACTATGAAGAATCTTTCTTTTTGTTTTTTGTTTTAGGATTTTAGAAACTTGTAATACCTACAATGTTACTTTTAATGCGTTATAGTTCAAATTCAGCTTTATTAGTTTCAAGATCAATCTGAGTTAAACAAAATCTTACTGCAGGTAGTTAGTAGTTTCTTCCGTCACGGTTTAATGTACAGTTTTCCATCATCAGAAAGCAGCAAGATTTAATGCGCAATTGTATCAAGAAGTCGGGAGTGGGTCATTTTCTAGATATTCTACTACCCACAAATTCAAAACAAGACCAGATTTCAACTCCATAGACTTCAAATTCTAGATTATTTTGGAGGACATGAAGACGGTTTGTACAGTTATAACGTAGTGAACAGAACATCTGAAAAATTGCGTCGAGACAGCAGACATTGTAAATAAAAGCTTAGAAGTATCGCAAATAAATTATTTTTTTTGAAAAGTGAATGTTTTGTTTCATTTTCCTTCTAATTAGGTCACAATATACTTGTAACCAAAATTACAGCAGGACTAGGTAGGTTTATTTAATCACTTGTTAAAGATACAAAAGGTTGGCATCAGTTAAGTTGGAAACACTGGTCTTGTTGTAATACAGTTTTTGTCAATGGTGGTTACGTAAGTCATATTGGTTTATGCATATGGTTTATGTCGTGTAACAGTTTTGTTTTTTGTACACTGCAATGTACTGTGAAAGTATAAAACAGTAGACTTAAGTATTGTAAAATGTACAGTACGTGTCGTGTAAAAAAAATGAACTTCCAAAGGCATATAATGTAAATAGACCAATTCAACAAAGCATCAAGCATTTAGCTGTTAGCTGCAGAGACAATTAGAAGCAAATTATTTTGATGCTGACTTACTATGGTGCAGAATCCAAAAGAGAAAATCGAATATCAAATTTTCTACTTGCTCTTATTACTATACCATTGATACACTGTTTTTTATGTTCATTAGGTTGGTTTTACAATAATCAGTTTTGCCGTTACATTACACTGAAGTTCCAACACATTCATAATTACTGAAAAAAATACCGTTGTTTTAAACAGACCAAAAACAAAGATCTTTTTCTATCGATATCATACGATTCTCTGTATTTAAGGTACGATATAAAGACAAGACAATATTAATGGATTTAATTCTTTCTTCTTAATTCTTTCAGCTACAAACGGCGATAATTATATCGCCCACTGTTTAAAACAAAAGTTGCTCAACCCCCAGTAGTTGCCATAGGCAGTCATCTCTGTAGGAAGCTTTTAGTTGATATGAAAGCAAGTGTAAAACGGCACTATATCACTAGTTGATACCAATAGACTTATAACACATCGTTCAATAAGTCCCGAGACTAACCCAGAGATGGTACTAGTAGTACCAAACTAGCCACGTTTCCCTAGAGTGCGAACCTTCACATGAAACGTGTAAAAATTTCACGTCGATTGGACCACAAACAGCAGAGTTATCGAGGTTAGAGTAAAGTCACTTTGTAATTTGTTTGAAAAATGGAACAAAGCGAGTTTCGCGTGTTGATAAAACATTGTTTTTTAATGGGTAAAAACACCGTAGAAGCCCAGCAATGGCTTGAGAAACGTTACCCAGACTCCTCTCCATCCAAATCAACGATTTGTCGTTGGTATGCTGAGTTTAAACGTGGTCGTACGGACACAAACGATGCGGAACGTTCGGGTAGGCCTTTGGAAGCCGTTACACCGGAAAATGTGAGTGAAGTATTCAAAATCGTAATGAAAAATCGCAAAGTAAAGGTCCGTGAGATTGCAGAAATGACACAGATATCATCTGGAAGCGTATTTACAATCCTTCATGAAAAATTGAGCATGAAAAAGGTTTTTTCCAAGTGGGTGCCGCGATTGCTTTCAATGGAACAAAAACAGCAACGAATCGACGATTCAGAGAGCTGTTTATCGCTATTTACTCGCAATAAAAAGGATTTCCTGCGTCGATACGTGACCATGGATGAAACATGGATACATCATTTCACTCCGGAGTCGAATCGGC
This sequence comes from Ignelater luminosus, assembly GCA_011009095.1. NCBI lineage: Eukaryota > Metazoa > Arthropoda > Insecta > Coleoptera > Elateridae > Ignelater > Ignelater luminosus. The sequence goes on from VTPC01005744.1 coordinate 125,370, forward strand.
AATCATCTGAGTGGCGCATGGCTGGCGAAAGCCGCCCAAAGCGTCCAAAAACGCAGCAATCTGCTGGCTGGGATACACATGGCGTCATTTTCATTGACTACCTGGAAAAAGGTAAATCGATCAACAGTGATTATTATATTGACTTGTTGGTACGTTTGAAGGAGGAGATCGCAGCAAAACGACCGCACATGAAGAAGAAAAAAATCCTTTTTCAGCAAGACAATGCACCATGCCACAAGTCCATGAAAACAATGGCAAAAATCTACGAGTTGGGCTTTGATTTGCTTCCCCACCCCCCGTATTCGTCAGATTTAGCCCCCAGCGACTACTGGCTCTTTGCTGATCTCAAAAAAATGCTGCAGGGAAAAACATTTGGCTCGAATGAGGAGGTCATTGCCGAAACTGAAGCCTATTTTGAAGCAAAGGATAAATCCTTCTATAAACATGGTATAGAAATGTTGGAAAGGCGTTGGAAAGATTGTATCACTCTAAAAGGAGATTATATTGATGAATAAAAATGATTTTTGAAAAAAAAAATGTTGTTTTCGTTGTTAGTCTCGGGACTTATTGAACGATGTGTTACATTAACTTTATAGTTTATTTTTAAAAAGTTTTGGGTGCACTTACTTACTTACTTCCCGCTGCTAAATTTTCTAACCATACGACGAACCCCTAAAAAATTGCTATAAATAATCATATTAAGTTTATAACTAAATAATAATTCTAATATTTCTGTTTCTTTTTATCGTATTCTGCAACTTAAGATAGAAGAACGTTTTTCTATTCAATATAAATGACGTTATGTAATAATTTTTAAAAAAGATTTATTTTGCGTGTATACTTACGTTCAAGAAGCTACTTAACAATAATTAAAAATATAACAATGTTATCAAACAGTATAAATCTAAATCTGAAGGAAATATGCTCTTGAGTTATCTAGACTTACCGATAAGAATTTACTATAAAATGCGTTAGTTTACCTCAGACTTTAGTTAGAAATATTCTACACGATGAAGTCGATCGTTCTTGTTGTACTTGCTCTGGCTGTCCTTGCTCAGGTTTGTAATCACATTATTTGGTATAAATAAAGTTTACAATGCTAATAAAAAAATGTTACTTTAGGCTGACAGAGACTTGTCTAAATTTACACCAAAACATATTACGGTTAGACCCAAACGGCCAGCACCTATTCCAAGAATTGTTGGAGGCCAAGAAGCCAATCGTCATCAATTCCCTCATCAAGTAAGTGATTTTAATTACTGTTTTAAATTCATTTAATATATATGAATAATAAACTAATGCATTTTTCAGTGTGCTTTATTTATTGATGGTGGAAGTTTTTGTGGATGTTCCGTTATTGACTCAAAGACCATTCTTACAGCTGCTCATTGCGTTGATGGGTAAATATCATCATAAACAAAAAATTCGATTTATTATTTAATATTTGATTATATTTTAGAGCTAGATCTGTAGAAGTCGTTTGTGGAGCCCACAATATTAGACAAGAAGAATCGACACAGCAAGTTCGTAAATCATCTGATTTAAAAGTTCATGAGGGTTGGGACTCCTGGCAAATTATTAACGATGTAGCCCTCATTCACCTTTCTGAACCTCTTGAACTTAATGGTAATGTTTTAAAAGAATGTGTGGATAAATCCAACTCTAATTAACAAACTACTTTTTTATTGTAGACCAAGTTCAACCAATTGATTTGTATGGAGGAAGCGATACCCTCGATGGCCAGCAAGCTACTGTTTCAGGATGGGGAAGACCTTCAGATTCATCAAGCGGTATTAGCGATGTTCTGCGTCATGTCAGCAACGACATAATCAGTAATAAAGTATGTGAAAGTTATTATGGAAGTCTCCCAGAATCAGTAGTATGCCTTAATGGACAAGGCGGTCGAGGATCATGCAACGGCGATTCTGGTGGCCCACTTATTCACGATAATCTCGATGGAGGAAAGAAGGAAGTTGGTGTTGTTTCTTTCGGAAGCGCTTTTGGTTGTGCAATTGGTTATCCATCTGCATACAGCCGAGTTTCTCATTTCCTTAGCTGGATTAATCAGAATCGTAAGGCCTAACAAGGATTTTTGATAAAATCAATTTGTACACAGCTGGTTTATATGAATATATAATACATACTTGAAGCATATTTAGTAATTATTATTTATGTTTAATTATAATTCAATGTCATAAAAACAGAATCCTACTGCATTCCATCAGATCTTTGTTTATTAATGACTAGTAACAAAGTGAAGAAAGGTGATGATTTTAAATCTATTAAATATTTATAGAATTGAGAAGTTTATAAATACTAGAAAAAATGAGAGTGTCGAACTCCAAAAATTTCAAATGAAAATTGTTTAAAAAACGCAATATCTTTAGTCTTACAGTTTATTCTAAAGCAGTAAAAAAACGTCATCCCAAATTTCAGTCTAAAAAAATAAACTGCTCTAAAACTATCCCGAATTTAACACGATCTGTATAATCACTTTCTGAAGAATTATGACGTACCTTTTAGTAGCAACCAGTATATCTATGCATTTAGTTGATTTGGAAATAAGTAAAATATGGAAATTATCTTTGTGCTCTATCATTAAAAAATAAAATGATAAACTAAAACATGCACAATCATTTTTTTAAATTTTATTGAATTGTTGCGAAATTTTTTTTGTATTCTCATTTAGATAAAATTATTACAAAGCTATCATCAAAATACATAAATAAGATAAATTAAGTACGTACTTTATTCTTGTTTTTTATTGTTTAGTCCCCATCTTTTAGATTATCTTTGATACAGTCATAAACTATGCATTGAACATAAGACTGACATGAGATATTACACGTAAATATACAAAATTTTGTTTCTTAGTGATTTCATTTAGAATTAGAAAATGCTAAATTAAAAAACCAAAAATTATACCGATTATGATTAGTGTGAGCTCCTTCTAGACATTAGTAGTTGAATAACTATCATAAAGAGGAATAAAACAATAGTTCTCTAAAATGACATTGCTAGAAAATAAGCAGATCTTAACACTTACAGGAAATTGGTTTTATCGTTCAACGAAAAATTTTTCTATATATATAAAAAATGAAATTTTGAGATTTTTGGTTATTTCAATACTAACAGTCACGGTCTCAATTAAAGGTAGTTATCGAAACTACATACTAGAGCAGTATAAACATATGGCAATTACTGTTACAATGACCAAAATAGTAATTAAAGAAGATACTAATTTCTAAGTTTGTTATAAAAAACTCTATTTAATATTCACCTTGTTAGCTGACCTCCAAACGATTAGGACGTGTCAGTTGAATTTTCCGAGTTAAAACCTAAAGAATATTTGAAGTTCAAATTCGTTTAAATTTAAAACGAAATAATATTTATCAATGAAACTTTCTGTACAGTTATGCTTATTTAAATTATATATATGCTCAATCGTCAAAAGTCATTAAACGTTTAGTTTTATATGAGAAAAAAATAATTCATTAAAACTGACACTTTGGCCCCTTAATCGGCCGCTAATTACTAAAAATTCGCCGTCAAGGTCCTAGTAGCCGCCCTTTAAGAAACAAAGCTATAAACATCGTATAAACCTGAGGAATGATTATTTCTTAAATGATTACATAGGAGTTCTTGGAAGCTTTATTCGGATCACCTGTTTGGCAAATTAAATCTGTTTTAGCGATATCTTCGTTACTCGCCATAAGCATAAAATAATTTAACAATTTTATGCCTTTCTTGCATTTGCTCATAAACGATTTATTAAAACGGAAAGAATTTATTTTAAAAAATACATGCAAATACAAAATAAGTAATAATTAATAAACAAATGAATTTAATTCCTACTTTCTACATGATACTCTTTAAAAGTTTATTTTTCACTTAAGTTGGTTGTTTGGACATGTTGACTTCCTAAAATTAGATTTTTTTTTGAAGAAAATAATAACCATCAAATAAATGATGAAAAGATTAATAAATGTGGGTGCTAATCAACAAAATTCAATTAAAAAGTCGAGCAACAATAATATAAAATCTCAGTACTGTGGAATACCTACGGCACGACAGTGGAAGGCGGCGAGCGGCTGACTAGACGAATCTGTAAATACCGGTACTCTGCCTACCTTATTTTCGACATTTGTTTAATTAAAATCCAGGATTTTTTGTATTAAATATTAAGAAGGACCATTGCTTTAATTTACCAAACAAAAATTTTTACAAAGATGTTCACAAAAATACGCAAATCTTACCTAAAATGCAACCGTTTCTAGTTAATAAAAACGCACTCAATGGCAGTCGTAGTAAACACAATCACGTACTGGCAGTAAATAAATGCTAATAATTAACATATAACTTTTATTTACCGGAATGAATGTAACATAATCCTTAGAACGAAGGATGGTAGATAATACACAGCTAAAAATCTCCGTTATTTATGGTGCCATAATTTATTTATAAAACAATAATTGATTCGGTGGTGGACGGCTGGAGCTGGACGTACTTAGGTGCGTTTACCCTACCACAGCTATTTATTAGTTTATATTATTATTTTGTTACTTAAGTGTAGTAGTAGTGCTTGATAGTTTATAGATCAAATAAATAAATAAATAAAAAGTTAAATATATAAAAAAAAAATAATAATTTTATAAATATAAATTGAAATGTCGAGTCGTCGCAAAGTGTCTGATCTAACTATGATTGAACTAAGGAAAGAACTAAAAAAACGCAATGTAACTAGTTCGGGAAAAAAGAAAAATCTTACTTGTAAATTAAAAAAAGTTTTCAATTCAAGTTATTTGGAAAGTGTGGACGATAATAATTCAGTGATATCAAAAAATTGTAAAGATCTTGTGGATAAAACTAAAAAGCAGCGTAAACACATAAATTCCATGCAAAATAAAATTAAAATGCTGGAAAATAAAATTTTTCAACTTCAATGTCTTATAAGTAAACTCAGGAAAACAATTAGTAGTAGCAAGAAAAAGAGTAGCAATAGTGTAATCCAATCCTGCGAATCCATTGTCAACATTCCGTTCCTTACAGATTTGATTATGTGGAAAATAATGGGAATATTTACAATATAAACAACCAGATTCTTAATGCTTTACAGAAATTCGGAAGCTACAATAATAATATCAAAATGCTAGATATTAATTCAATATTAAATCCAAAACATTATACCAGATATGGTTTTCACCTTAATCCACGTGGCAAAGATATTCTATGTAAAAACATTGTTAACAAAATAAATAACCCGACCAGTAATACATCAAATTATCTAATACAGCAACATACTACAAGCTCCTTAAAACAAAGTAATGTTAATTATCAAAAAACGGTGCCATCGAATCTAACGAATATATCATTGAATGACTCTGATAAAATTGCCTTGAATTCAATTCCTATTTGTAAACTTCAAGGTAGATCATCTTTTTTAGATCACATAATATAAGTAATAAAGTAGTAGAATTTAATAAAACCAACCTGACTCTTTTATTAGTTAACATACAATCAGTAAGACATAGAATTGATGACTTATATATATATTTAAAGGAACTTCAGTAACCAGAATTATTGACAGAACATTGGCTTAAGCCTAATGAACCTTTTGCTATTCCCAATTATGAAACATTCAGTAGGTATGATCGACATAAAGCTTCTAAAGGAGGTACTATAATTTTAAGTAAAAATAATAATTTTGTTGAAGTAAATAAGTATGATTGTCTTTTATCTAAAAAAAATTTTGAATTTTCTCTAGTATACAGTAGTATTTATAAAATTTGTTTAATTTGTGTTTATAGAAGTCCCCTTTCAGATGTTAATGCGTTTTTTATTAACCTAGAACAGTTGCTACAAAGATTGCTAACGATTGAGAATAAAGTAATCTTAGCTGGTGATCTTAATATTGACTACGAATCGAATACACCTATTAAAAGACGTTTGGTTTATTTACTAAAATCATTTAATTTACACATGCATATCAATGCAAGTACTCACATCCTGAAAAACTCAGCGACTATGATTGACTACGTTTGTTCAAATTTTCAGGCAGAAAAACTCCAAACAAATGTATGTTCTGCTTACTTCACCGATCATGAAGTTATATTAGTCAAGTTTCCCATTAATAAAATAAATAACACCATTAAACAAACAAAAAGGAGATGTTTGTCTTCAAAAAATTTAAATAGATTTAAAATGATGTGTGATGCTATCAAATGGAAAAACATTCTAGTAGGAACTATACAAGAAAAATTTAGTACTTTTTTTCTAAAATTAAAAATGTTTTTGAAAGTGCTTTCCCCCTAAAACGAACTACAGGGACATCATCAATAGGAGGAAGCCACGTGACCACTCATTTAAAAGTGGCGCGAAATTTTACCTTTCAACGTTGGCTAGACTCCCTCACGATTACATTTCTAACCTAAAATTACATCGGCGTGCGTACGTTCCGTGGTTTCTTGGTCTCTGTTTTGCGTTTTCTACAGTTTATTTTGTTCTATTTAAAAATCATTTCTTTTCAAGACTACATCTGTTTTTT
>VTPC01005745.1:0-50306 GCA_011009095.1 Ignelater luminosus
AGTTAACGCAATATACAATATACGTCAAAAGTTAAGTTGAAGTTATTAAACTTAAGTTGCAAACAATAAATAAACTTTAAGTAAAGAGATTATTGCCGATATTCATATCTGGTACTAAGTGTTTATTTCAAAATGAACCTTTTATTATAAACTAGCTGCCCGCCCCGTCTTCGCACGGGTGGAGTACCTAATGAAAAAAATAAGACAATTTTCCATTTCGAAATTAAATTACGATTAAAATAAAAGAAAAGTCTTAAGAATTTATATACTTTATTGTAAAGCGTTGTAATAAACCACATTTTTAGTTTTTCCATTTGGACAGTACAAAAAGAGCGCCGATGGTTTGCCGACTCTCGAATGAGTATTACGCCATAACAAAAAAAAAGAAAGAGACATTAGCTAATTAAAGTGTATCCGAATGTTGAAGTGTTGCAAGTTTCATAATTTGAATTACCTACACATTTTATGTTTTATTCAAATTCTTCTTTAATTTGGTACTTTAGAAGAATGTATTCGGAAAAATATGTAATGTACGACTTGTTTTGTGACTAAAGATCACAATAAATAAACACGTAGTATGATTTTTGTATTATTCAAAAGGAGTTTTTGATCACTACATTTATCAAATTACCTCAAAGTTAGGGAAAACTTCCTTACATACACTTCGACACTTTCGCCACCCTGCCGGCGGCGCCATCTATTGTATACTTCGGGAACCACTCGAAATGACGTATAAGAGGAAAAAATGTTTTTTTACGTCTTTCCGTACATTTGTTTGGAAATTCTCTTTTATACAAACCTTCTCCTGATAATAACAAACACAACAAAAAAAGAATTATTCAATTTGGTTCAGTCGTTGTGAGGTGATACGCCTTCATACATTTTTGCGATTCATTTTTATTTATATAATAAATAATAAGATAGAAGATATCAGTAGCATTACTGTCAGGTTTCATTAAAAAAAATTAAAATAATTACAACACCATCCATATTTCTCTAATTGGAAATATTAAACGCACATTTGCAACCAGTACGTAGCTTTGTAATAAATTCTAGTACGCTCTAATCAACAAGTTATCTCTCACGTTGCAGAGGCACAATTTGTATAATTATTAACTTTGAATGCAGTAATAAATCACGGATGCCGGACACAATATTCCTCATTAAATCTTGCGTTACGTATATTATCACATAATTGATAATAATGTAGAGCAGATAATAGTTAATTAGTGGTAGCATTGTTACAGTTATTAGTCTGTGTGAAAATCATATGAAATAATTTGCTTCCGTCTAGTGTTAACTTACATTCAGAGGTTTATAACAAAGCGTCTCTATATAATTCTCACAATCAGTAAAAGTTTTGAAAAATAGTTCTCTACTACAATACATGACCAACCATAACGCGGAAAACCAACTCCTATTGTGATTTTAACTTTTATACGCTGATTCAGAAAAGAGTTTTAAAAATCATCCATAATCCGAAACAAAAAACTGGAAACATGTTCAGTTGTTAGAGAGGAAGTTTATTCTGTTGTTTTGTTAGATATTGCCGTACGTTCAAGCAAGACTAGTGAATATTTATAATATGTCCCTGTGCACGTTCTCCCATAATAACGATTCTAGTTAACTTTGAAGCTGTACGATTCCAAAAAGCGTCGTTATTGAAAGCGTGAATCCATGCATGCTTCCTTCTCTGCTCGATGTTCAAATTAGGTCTCGTTTCGGCAAATAGAGTACCCGAAGAATATTTACTTGCAATACGTTTCATTTTCGAGCCTGCCAGATTGTTATTTAAATTTAAACAGCTCCTTCTTCTTTTTGTCTCTTTTGTTGAAAATTATAGGAAGATTTAACAATTTCAGAACTTCTCTTTTGTGTGCCTTCTATACTTTTAGAAATTCTAAAATTTATTATTTTGTACGAAATTTGTCGGTCCCAAAAGATACTTTTGTATCTATTTATGTCGTTGTCTAACTTTGGAACTTCATTTCCTGCCTCTTGTACGTCAATTTTACGGTTGCTGTTTAAATGGACGTTTTCAATGATAGGCTTGAAGTTGGAGATTGTATAAATAATGACTAAAGTGGCTCCACCAGAAAGTTTAATGAATTACAGTATTAGAATCTAATTTTTACTTTTGCAATTTGGTAATTGCCTTTTTGTCGCTTACAACTGTTTTAAATACTTTAGAGACAATAGCTAAGAATGAACAGAAGCTTTGTACTGTAACAGCTTTTGAATATTCAACATGGATCGCATCACTTGTTTGAAGCACTAACAAGTCTTTTATTTGTTAAGCGAACCATGCTCTTCGTTTACTTATTCTTGTTGTTTCTGTGGGAAGTCACTCTTTACTGAGTATTATGAAATATAAGAATCTTTTTATAATTCATTTGTTTATATTTCGCCGGTTGATCGAAATTAGTAAAAAAAAACGTTAATCATTTTCTATCCATTAACTTTGTCAGACTTTTCTTATACAGAGAGTCTGATACAGGTAATTTTTGCTGAGGTGTACATAGCGAGTTCTGTATCGAATTGGAATCAGTAAGTATCTTGTATACATATACGAGCGTCGTTTGAAAAGTCCGTGCAAAGTCAGAGAGATGGCACTACTAGCGCATATCGAGGTTATGTTTAGTTAGTAGCATCTCTTGGAAGAACACGCACCAAGTTTCAGCCAGATCGGTCTATTTCTTTGTGTTTGGCATTCGTTTGAATCGAGGAAGTCGAGTGATTTTCAAAAAATTGACGAAAAAGAATTTTGTGTGTTGATTAAACATTACTTTATGCAAGGCAAAACGCCTAAGGAGACTAAAGAGAAGCTTGATAAACATTATGGTGACTCTGCACCTTCGATTAGAACAGTTTATAAGTGGTTTCAAAATTTTCGGAGTGGCCATATGGGCACAAGTGACGCTGAACGTTCTGGACGCCCTTTTGAGGTTACTACTCCAGAAATCATTGATAAAATCCATGATATGGCGATGGATGACAGAAGAGTGAAGGTGCGTGAGATTGCTAGTGCTGTAGGCATCTCGAATGAACGGGTACATAATATTTTGCATCAACATTTGGATATGACAAAGCTATCCGCAAGATGGGTGCCGCGATTGCTCACGCTTGACCAAAAACGAAATCGTGTGAAGTGTTGCAAGGACGGTTTGCAGCTGTTCCAGAAGAATCGGCAGGACTTTAAACGTCGTTTCGTCACTGTGGATGAAACATGGATACATCAGTACACTCCTGAGACCAAAGAACAATCTAAACAATGGGTTATCAAGGGGGAATCTGCGCCAAAAAAGGCGAAGATAGGAAGAGAACAAATATACAGGCTCACTATGAGAATCCAGAGTCTACACCCCCAAAATAATGAGAATGAGAAAAGTTTATTGAGTTTGCAGCAGAACATAAGTTGAATGTCATGGGAGCTTTTTATGACCACAAAAAGATTCATAAGGGAACATGGAGATCACCGGATGGAACTACCCTGAATTAGATAGATTATTTTGAAGTGAAAGAACGCCTCAAGAGCAGAGTGAAGGATGTCAGAGTCTATAGAAAGAAGAAGTAGCATCTAAGAAAAATGGCATAAGAAATAAACCGAAATATAACATAGATCTACTACATAGATAGGAAACAACAGAAAGTTACCAAGAACGTATTAAAAGAAAATTGTCCCAGGACAAGAAGGATTTAAATATGAACGAGTGATGGAAAAGCATTGAAGAAAGTATTATGTACGGGGCAAAAGTATTAGAAGATATAGAACGGCCAGGAAAAGGATGGCTCGATGATGAATGTAAAGTATTACTAAATAAAAGAGAAAAGTTAAGATTGAAAATGTTGAAAAATACATCAGAAAATATATCAGAAAATGTATCAGAATATAAAGCAGTCAGAAGAGAATCGAAACAAGTATGTGGAAGAAAGGAAAAAGAATTTTTTGAAGCGAGATTAGAAAAGGTCGCAAAAGATTTTAAAGGCAAAGACATTAGGAGATTTTATAAAGAAGTTAAAGAGGAACGAAAGGGGTTCCAGATGAGAACTGTTTTTGTCGAAGATGAAGATGGGGCTCTGATAGCGGATATAGAATGAAAACAGAGAAGATGACAGAAGTACTTCGAAAGTATACTAAATGGGGAAGAAATGAAGGAAGATGTGCAGTGTAAGAAAAATGAAGATGAACAAGACTTAAAGGAAATAGACGAGAGAGTAATCATGAAGCTGGTAATAAATCTAAAAAATTATAAAAGTGCGTGGGAAAATGCTATCTGTGCCAAAATGTCGAACAAGGATGGAGAAGAAATACAGAATCTTGTTACACAGATTATAAAAGAAGTATGGGAAAAAGAGACGATGCCAGAAAGGTGGAAAAAAAGGGAGACAACAAGAAATGCGATATCTACAGAGGTATAGCACTGCTGGGCGTGGCGTACAAGATATTCGTTATACTGATTAAGGAAAGACTGCAGGAAACTATGGAGAAAACAATTGGAAATTATCAGGCCGGATTTAGAAAAGGGAGATCGGTAATAGAGCAAATACATGTACGAAGAAGGTTATAAGAAATGAGTAAAGAATCCCTACATACAGTCTTCATAGATCTTATGAAAGCTTATGACAATATAAGAAAAGCAGGAATTTTAAGAGTATCAAACACATTCTAAATAAGCAGTAAGCTAAAGAGGCTCATAAAGTTGACGCCAAAGGATATAAAATGCAAAGTTAGAATTCTGAAGTTACGACAGATTTAAGACAATGGCCAATGGGGTCCTCTCTTTACGGTGTTTTTGAATATGCTGCTTGAATCAGTTATAAGAAAGAGCGGAAACTATCCGCACCAAAGGACATCAATATATTGCTTATACTGACAATGTGGTGATAATGGTACAAAGTGAAATTGAGGCAATGCGGAAATTAGAAAAAGAGGCAAAGACAGCGGGCTTAGAAATTAATTATGAAAAGACGAAGTATAGGGAGTTAGGAGTACTAGATCTCCTGATCTCACCCCACTTGATTTTTTTCGTTGGGAGTATTTTAAATCAAAACCTCGAGGTTTTGAGTGATATTCACGTAATTTTAAATATCCCCAAAGAAAAAAAATCAAATGGGGTGAGATTAGGAAAGACTTCATCTAGGTATTCTCTAAAACGAATTGAATAATGTGGTGGTGCACCATCCTGTTGATACCAGACATTGAAATTTATTAAAATTTCTTATTTTCATTAAATTTTAATCAAGGCTTAGTTTAATCATGCTTTGTGAATGTGGCGCATCTGCTAAATTTTGGAAATTAATTGAGAATAATTTTTTCAAAATTCTTGTTGAGAAGCTACTGCATTATAAATAGTTGAAACACTTTGTATAAGCATTTTTTTCTTGTATTAATAAACAAGTCACTCCGATGTGAACACAGTTAATGAGATTTCAAAAATCTTAACTATTTGACTGAAAATCTTCAAAATAACATAAATAGAGACTTGGGGGATAACAGCTTGGCGATGCTACTGCTGCTTTCAAGCCGTTGTTTAAGACCAACTTCTAGAAAGCGATAGAAGAATGACTACCTAAATATTAAATTTTTCTTTGCCCGTTTTAGTAATGACGGCCAGAAAAAGGTGACCTTCAGTAAGATGTAAAAGTTTGAGATTTTTTAACTGCCTTTAGTTTGATGTTCGAAAGAATAATTAGTTCTTTGAAGTTCGTTTTTTTATAAAGCATCATTAAATTTTCAATAGTCAGGAATTTACACCAAAATAGTTTTATTTTCTAATGAATGTTTTTGCGTTCGTACCAATTATAATGTGAGCTATTTGAAACTTTGCTAATCTCCTCCTGCTACCATACAATGTTAAAAATCATGTGGATGCGACATTGTCAGTTAGTCATGTACAATGGACATAGATTTCAAAAACAAACGCAGTTAAAAAGAATAATTTCATTAATAAATAATTTTTGGGAAATTTGCTTTTTATCAGCAGAAAAAAATGTTTTTCCAGTTTTGATTTAGTTTTTATTGTTTTTGATCTAAAAACAGTTGACGCTTTCATTTTACACCTACATAAAAGTTGTGTTACGCTTTTTAATTGTAATAGTTTTTTCATATTTTTTTTAGTTACATGCAATAATAGAATCGTGCCATTATTTTAGTAAAAACTAGAAAAAATTCGTAACTCCCCTTTGTTGTGGATTCCTTGTTTGTTTAATCGCGACACTAACAGTAACTGAAAACAAAGCTTGTACGCTAGCTTCCGTAAGCTCTGCTCTGTATGCGCTTGGAGAGTTTTCAATGCCCTGCTTTCGATGTAATAGGATATAGCTTTACTATCTCTAACAGTATCTGCACAGTTGCATGGACCATTTTGTACGTTGCAAAGATTATGTAGAGAGTTTATGAAATTTAAATTGTCAAGTTATATTTACCCAATTAATATTTCGATAACAGTAGATGTTTTAGTAATTTAGTAAATTAATCAAAATTATCCCAATTGGTAAAGTATATATCAAATATCCGTTAATTTAAAAAAATCCATACACCGGTATCGAATTTTCAAAGGAAAAATGTGTAACTTAATAAATTACAAAACAGAAATATCGAAACTGTAATTTATCGTCTAAAACATTAACTTTATATAGACTACAATAATCTTTCCGCACCATTAGAGTTATAGTTCCCTGGTTAAAAGCCAATAAATATAATGTTTTGTATGCTTTTGTTATACGAAATATAATTTCGACGTCGCTTTCCTAACTACTCACGGTTTATTTCATATAATATGTGTGCTTGTGTGTCTGTGTCATTTGTTATTCACACCGTTACCTTTTCAAGCCTCACCTTGTGTGTTTTGCTTTTATTGTTAGTAAATGTTTCTTTACCGTGCAAGTTCAGGAATCCTTTTTATTCAATTCTTTACACTCTGGTGGTTTTTCTACATATTTTAGTAAATTCACGCTTTTCATAAAATTCTATTGTGCCAGCTTTGGGTATCAAAGAGTTTACAGTTGCAAATTTGACGATAACGTTTCTTTTCAATTGTACCATTCGTCCTTGTATATAACTTAAAATTTCTGAATTGGATATAGATCTACGGTTTGTATTTGTGTATAATGTCTTGAAAACAGAGCTTGGCGTGCTATACATATGTAACTCAAATCTGTGCATCAGAGAAAAATTAAGCGGAATTCTCATGCATTTAAAAAGCGAATGTTTACTTAAAATCTCGAGGAGAACCATACATCAATAAAGTGACATATAACATGTGCAGCGATAAATTACGGTATACCCTCCCAAAGTCGACAGAATAGTGCCTTATTAAGTTGCCATTTAAGTGAACGAATATGGGACCATTAGCGCAGGTCTCTTTCAATAGAAGTTTAGAGGATCTTTTGCTGGTTTCTCGCTTACTGTTAGTCGCAGCGCACTATCTCGGTCATGATGACCTACAACAAGCGCTTATCGCGCTGAGATGCCATTCTAATGGAATGTTGAACGACCAGTTGTTGCCACCGTTATAGCATTCACCTCCCCGGAAACCCCTCCTCCGCACTTCTCAACTGTCCTTTCACAACTCCTTCCAAATTAACAGTAAAAGTTTTGTTACATTATTTAATTTATGTTTAAAACAGGCGACAATATGGAAGCATCAAAATGTAAAATTTATTCCGAAACCAGGTAAAGACGATATTTCGAACCCTAGCAGTTTTAGACCAATCAGTTTGCTTCCACTTATAGGTAAAGCATTAGATAGGATAATTGCAGATAGAGTAGTTTACCTAGTTAATAGACAAGGGGGGTTTAACGATAGACAGTACGGGTTTAGATCAGGACGTACCACCATCGATGCGATACATCGAGTTATAGAGATAATTAATAAAGCGAAAAAACAGGGAGAATACTGCGCATTAATCGCGTTAGATATTGCAGGGGCCTTCGATAACGCTTGGTGGCCTAGGATTATAATAGAGTTAGAGCGAAAGGATTGCCCAAAAAATTTATTAAAATTAGTTAGAAGCTTTTTCACGGATAGAATAGCTCAGGTAGAACTTTCATCAAATACAGTGTCCAGGAGATTAGAAAGGGGCTGCCCACAAGGCTCGTGCTCCGTACCGATCTACTGGAATCTATTATATGAAAGTATATTTAGGGTAGATTTACCAGAAGGTTGCGAAATCGTATCGTTCGCAGACGATACATTAGTGATAGTAAGGGCATCCCAGTTTAAGACACTTAAAAAGAGAGGATCGGATGCGTTAGGCAAATTATTAGAATGGGCAAAAGATGAAAAATTAAAATTTAACGCGAGTAAAACCGACGCTTTATTTTTTGGTAAAAGTTTAGGTCAAGAGAAACCAACTTTTCGAATGGGCGAAGATAGAATTCACTGTAAGGATAGTATTAGGTATTTAGGTGTTTTAATAGATGATAGGTTATCTTGGAATAGTCACATACAATTTATTACTCAAAAAGGAAAATTACTAGCAAATAGATTAGGAGCTGCAGCTAGATTAACGTGGGGTTTTAGGGGTAATTCTGCAGCTAGGATATACGAAGGGGCGATACAGCCAGGAATTTCATATGCTGCCGAAATATGGGCGGGGAATTTAAAAGTTAGACAAAAACAAAAATTATTAAGCGTACAACGAATTTTGGCAGTTAAAGCGGCGGCAGCATACAACACAGTATCTACGGAAGCAGTGTTAGTTCTTAGTCAGGTTATGCCAATAGATTTATTTTTAAAAGCAGAAGTAGATAAAAACAAAATATTTAAGAATAGATCAGAGGGAATTTTAGAAACATTAGGTTTGCAAGGGAGGGAAATAGAAAAAAGAGCAAATATAGGCGATTTAGGACATCCGGCAGATATAGGTAAATTTCAATTTTTTATTGGAAATTTGGAAAAGGAGGATTTCATACAAATATATACTGACGGATCTAGATTAGAAGATGGTAGCGCAGGCGCGGCGTATGTTATATATAACGAAGATAGGGAAATTAAAAATGGGAAATTTAAATTAGGATCGGGGTGCTCCATCTTTCAATGCGAACTATTGGCTATTAGAGAGGCATTAAAGTACATTAGGGAGAATAATTTCGCATTTAGGGAATGTACTTTAAATAGCGATAGCAAATCGGTACTATTAGCGTTACAGGGAATGCGGCAACCAACAAGTTTACAGGCGGAAACATGGATACTATATAGGGAACTGTTAGATTTAGTAAGAATTAGATTTAGATGGATAAAAGCGCACATAGGAGTGATAGGTAACGAAAGGGCAGACGAGTTAGCTAAGCAAGCAGCTGCAGAAGTAGGAATTAGGGAAATATTTAATGTTGCCCCTAGATCATTAGTTAAAAGTAGGATTAGGCAAAATTTAAAAGATATTTGGAACGATAGATGGAAAAAGGCAACTACAGGTACATTAACACAAAAATTTATTCCCAACGTAGAATTAATGAGAAAAATTGAGAGATTAGACAAAGATGTAGTACAGCTGCTAACAGGACATGGGAATTTTAGATCTTATTTAGTTAAACTAGGTAAATTAAACGAGGACGAAATAGGATGTACATGCGGAGAGGGTGAAGATACCGCGGAACACGTACTATTTACATGTAGGTTAGAAAGTAGAGCTAGGGAAATAGGAAATAGAAATGTAATTAAAATAGGTTATAGGTAGCCATCAAATATAAATGAGGTAGATTGTTTAAGTAATAAAATAGAATGGTGGGAAGAATTAAAACGCTACGCGAAAAAAGTAGATAGATTGAAGGCCCCGACACGAATTTAGAAATTTATAGGCACATGAGTTAATATTTTTAATCCCCTCGAAACGCCCTAATGCCGCCCTACCGACGAAACCGGCCCACCACCGACGCTTAACCTCGCGGGCTTCGCCTCGAGAGACTAACCTATGGAACTCGAACCCGCCACAGACCGCCTGCCTAGCAACCTCGCCCGAGTAAGAGCGCTGCCCGGGGCTTCTGGCAACAATGGAGCTAGACGCCCTGTCCGTCGTTGGGCCGTTCGTCACGCAGATACGTCTCGTTGCCGGCTTCTGAGACGTTGGCTAGGTACCCTGACGAAGCAGTAATCCCGGACCGCTCGGGTTAGCTAGCGAAAGACGAGCGAAAAATGTCGGGAGAGAGCAACCGAGAAAGAAGAAGAGACGACGCAAACGGCGGAGAGGTGAAGGTCGGTTGGTTGGTGGACTCGGGGGAAGGGACCGGAGCGTAAACAGGGGATTCATAAAAACATAGGCCTTTGAATTATCAAATAGGCAAAGAAGCAGTACGGTAGAGTGACCCTCTACGGCTCGGTGTGTCTTCTTTTATTAAACACGTAAAGATAGGGTCAGAGGGGAAAGGGGTTAGCGGGCTTACTATTGACAAGCGGTTCCGGACCGCTTTGAGATGAACCAATTAATTGAGCACGTTTTATTCACAGCATGATTATTATTTAATAGCATAGTAGAGAATGTAATGTCGACGAATTAACGTATGATGGAACGTTCTCTACGATGTATTGCGATATCCTAATCCGATTTCGTATATTTTCCAAATTTACCTGTCCTTTCACAACTGTCCTGCTACATATTAAATTTCTAAACTTTGGGGTTTGTATATATTTTGTACTTTTTTGTGCCTGCCTGTTGCAGATGCGTGGGTTCAAGAACCTTAAGACAAATAAACTCATACAGTCAAGTTATTTATTGCCTTGAAGGTACTGTGTAACCTAACCTTGCATTACAGTATTTATGAACTCTAGTAAAACTAAAACATTACTGGTCTTAAGCCAGCTAAACACAGTGGGTGACCTTGAGTGAGAATAAGAAGGAGTTATACATTCAATAAAACACGAAAATAGAGTTAATACATATATTGAAGAAACCGATAGATAAGAGCGTCAGTGAAGGCAAATGCCGGAACAGCTTCAGCACCAGTCCACGGTACTCTTAACACATCTAGACACCTACACAACTCTACTCTAATTACATACATACTCCACACACCTCACTTCACAATACCAACACTGTTCTGAAAGGAGCCGTTTTCTGCGTCACTCCGATCACTTTCATCGTCGCCTCTGTTTGGCGGCTTGCTGGGTGTCCTTTGGCACATTTTTCATACAGGTTACCTTGGTCGTCGGGAGTCCTGGGTGATCCGGCGCGCGGCTTGCTACACCGTCGCCGTGGATTGGCATGGGGACTGCTTGGTGATGGACATCAGGTTCACGACTTTCATTTTTCATCTCCAGCTATAGAGGAATTAAGTTTCCTAAACAGCAGCCACCTCGGTGGCTATTGCGTTGACTTGACTTGACTTGAAAGGAAAAACGCAACAGCCTACAAAAATTTTTTATAATTCCAAAAAGCAATTATAAATAAGTAAGGCAAATAAATTCTTAAATAATAATAATAAATTTTTAGTCAGTAAGATGTTTAATTTAAATCGTCAAAGAAAATTTCTCTAAATAAGTTAAATCTTATCACTCACTTCGATTTATTCATACAATTGACGGTCATAAAATTTAAAATCAAAATTTGCAAATAAAGATTTCTTAGACAGAGAAAATGATGAATATGCAATAAAAATTATTTTTGAACTAGAAACTTATGAAAGGCTAAATAAGAGTGGGAGAGAAAAAACAAACTTGCCACGATCCGATACCCCGAATTTACAGTGCTGTAATTAGGGACGGCAAAAAATCTGTAACAAACTACAGGAAAAATCAAACCCTCTTAACACATGCTTCTTAAGTTTATTTTAATTTTTAACTTTTATTGTGGAGAGAGAATTTTATATGTTCCTTTTCAAATCTGTTTGTTAAATTCAAAAAAAAAGCAAACTTCGTCGGAATGCATTTAAGTAAATAAGGATAAAACACGAAAAAAATGAAAAATTTAGGAAATAGATTCAATTTAATGAATTTAAATTTGTAAAAATTTAAAGAGTAATGTTGATAAAGTATAATTAGGTGATAAGAAGTACTCCAGATGAACAGGCACTCCATCCTTCGCGGACCGACCAGCGATTCCTCTTGGAATGAAGACAAAAATCCAAGTCAGCAAAGTTGATCAAGAGTAGAACGGGATTCTAAAGGTTGCGTAACACTCCACAACGTCTAAAATTGTCTTCCTACTGTGCGAAGGAAATCTTCATAGAACAACCCCAATTTTTAAGATGCTGTAACAAGCTAAATAACACCAACAATCTCCTATGAGACCAAAAACAAAAAAGCAACAAATACGAGGGCGGTTTAATAAATACCCGTGTTAGAAATGAAGACACAATTTTTTTCAAAAATTTTTTTTTTATTTTTCAACATAGTCTCCTGTTAGAAATATACACTTCTCCCAACGTTCCTGCCATTTTTTAGCCCCTCCAAAAAATAGGATTTGTCGAACTCTCCAAAATACGCCTCTATCTCGGCGATGACTTCCTGGTTTGAGCTAAATTTTTTTCCCGCAAGCCATTTCTTCATGTTAGGAAACAAGAAAAAGTCGCAGGGAGCCAGATCGGGTGAATGCGGGGGGTGCGGCAGCAATTCATAACGCAATTCATGCAGTTTGACGGCGACAACTCCGGATGAATGTGCTGGTGCTTTATCGTGGTGAAACAGCACCTTCTTTTTCGCCAAATGCGGTCGTGTCTCCTTCAATTTTTTGTCGAAGCTGTCTAATAACTCACTGTAGTATTGTCCAGTGACCGTTCTTCCTTTTTCTAAAAAATCCATGAGGATGACGCCGTTCGCATCCCAAAAAATCGTCGCCATGACCTTTTCGGCCGATGGAACCATCTTCGCCTTCTTTGGAGCAGATTTACCGGGAGAAATCCATTGTTTTCATTGTTGCTTAGTTTCTGGTGTGTAATGATGAATCCAGGTTTCATCAACGGTGACAACTCGACGCAAAAACTCCTTCGGATGTCGCTTAAATTGCTCCAAACACTGCTTCGAAGTTAACAGCCGCATCCGCTTGTTGTCCACCGTTAGCAATCGCGGCACCCATCGCGTCGACAATTTTTTCATCGCCAACTTATCATGTAAAATATTAATTGCCGTTCCGTTCGACACACCTACGGCCTCTGCTACTTCACGCACTTTCGTTCGTCGATCAGCGAGAATCATGTCGTGGACTTTTTGAATGATTTCCTCGGTAACTACGTCTGCCGGGCGTCCTGGTCGCTCCTCATCAAAAACGGATGTTCGCCCATGTTTAAATTCGTTGAACCAATATCTAACTGTGGTCATAGATGGCAAAGTGTCCCCATAAACAGCATCCAACTTTGCTTTTATCTCCTCGCATTTTTTCCCATCCAAAAACAGAAAGCGAATTTCCGAACGATACTGCACTTTTTCCATCTTAGCTAAAATTACCAAAACACGTCTTACTCAAATGGCTGTCAAATCCAAACTAACCTATCAATCAGTCTGAAATTTGTTATACCGTCGTTTGATAGATGGCAGCACACGATGATAACACCAACTTCCCTCAGGAACGCCTTCTGTCGTCAAACACGGGTACTTACTGAACCGCCCTCGTACTGACAGCGAAACTGCCTAGAGGAAATTTCCCTACTAAGTCTTGCCTACGCGACGCTGATCTATCACTCTCGAGGCGAACTCTCTCTAACGGAAATCCCTGATCTCTAAAATTAAATAAGTAAGTATTAAAATAATCAACAGGAAACTTGCAGATAAAATGCTATAGCTGCAGTAATTTTAGTTTCCAACTCATTTAGACTTGCTGATGGAGTTACATAAACACGCTCTTTTAAAAAGCCCCATTAGAAGTAATCTACAATTGAAAAATCGGGTAATCTTGCAGGCCAAAAATCGTTAAGTATGTTATATGGTTGAAAAGAGAATTTCAGGTATATTCAGAATTTTAAAAAATATACGGGGTGTTTCATTTAAACAATTAAAGTTAGTTGATGTTACGCGAAAACAGTAGGCGTTGGGTTTTCTTTCAATGCATGATATTATGCCTCTTATCACATCAAACAACTCTCTCCTTTGCATTTTTTTCATATCTTTAAAAATAAAATAGTCATAGGCTGGCGAACGATTTTTCAGCCACCCTGTATATATACTTACTTATTTACTTCAAGGACGTCTGCTGCACTATTAGATTCAAGTCTCGGGGTCAACTTCAAACTTTCTTTTGCGATCCTTCTTAAATATATCCTCCATTCTATTTGGATTTGGACGTTCTTGATACGTAATATACAAACTTAAACCGATCTCCAACTGCTTTGATTTCTAAGAGTTGCACCTTGTGATCGAAACTTAGACAATCAGTATCTTTTCCCTTCACTCTTACAACACCATGGTTTGCCTTCAAACTGCATATTAATTAAGAACTTTATCAATACTACTGACACGCATGGTTCACATGACGGAGAGGACCTCACGATCAAGGGTTTTTAGGTTCCTATTTTCCCTCTTTCTTGAAATACATCAACTACAACTGAAGTTGCTGTATGGTTTACTATTGTTTCTTGTACCATAAAAGTTCACTGTGGATTGCATATGTATGAATCATCTAAGAATTTTATTATTCAGCAAATTATGTGATCATTGGATGCGTGCATCGTCAAAGACGGTCCTGGTGCGGCATAAAAGTTCTTTTATTAAAGTTAGCTTGCATATCTGCTTATCATGACTGCAGGTAACTTAGTTGGCGCCTGCGATTGATTTTCTGTTCGGTAGTTAGTGAAATCTCTGAATATGAAATAGTGAGTTTGGTGTCGATGATGTTAATTATTGATGATTGCATTGGAGTTAATGATTATACCATTTTAGAAATGTTAACTACAGTGTTCTTAGCATTTTGTAAAACTCAGAAGCTCAATAACTTTCCTATTATGCTTCTGAAATAAACAACTAACAGAAGTAGCCTTTCTTAACGTTTTCAAACGGTGTGTTTGAAGAGTCAAGTAATATAAAGTTTAGAAAAATGTCTTAATGATACTCTGAAGGCACCGATGACTGATAACGTGCTTGTATTTCTAGCTTCAGTGGTTCCACTAATACGAGAATGGGATAATTCAAATGTATATTGTCAGAACAGCAGGGAGAAATAATAATAAATACAGCAGGGTAATGTTGACTTGTAAAATTTAAATTATGTTGAAGAAACAAAGAAACTTACCAAAGACATGGAAGAAGGAACTGTCCGACTCAAAGAAACTGATATCAGTATATCATGAAGAACATCTCAAACTATTTTTAGGTTTAGTTAATGCAGAATGCATAACGAAAAACAAAAAGAATAATTAGGGCACTCAAAGAATTTATCAAGTGCATTTCACGTAGTGCATATAATTTGCCTTTTAAAAACTAATCGACCACCGCAGAAACTCGAATCATTAAAAAGGAAATACGAAAAGAGTTTAAGAAAGATTTGATTTAGAATACTGGAACTGTGAAACAAGGCAGCTACGCTGTTATATATCACTTTCCGGTATTTCTTTAAAACTACGGAAGTCATAGTCATAATGTCGATTTAGCGACAATCAACGCATGCATAAATTTATACTTACACTAAAACTATTTGTGACATAGTGTAAATGTAACTGCCCATAAAGTGATTGTACATGATGGAAATGATAACAGAAATGTTATCAAATTCATTCCATTGAATGCTAGGGTTAAACTGAAATCAAAGATGGGCATAGTAGTTCAAACGTTCAAAACTTGCTTTATCGTTTTTACATAAAATGAATTGTAAATTTAAAAATGCGTTTGTGTTGTAACTCTAATCTGCTTATCGAGGTGTCAACTAACAGATGGTTACCGCATTTAAAAATTTTCTTGTCACTGGTCTAGTTTAATTAAAGCTGAGAAGAAAACACCGTCCTTGCTTTTATTTAAAAAAAGCAATAACTACAAGAGTAGAAAATAAAGTTTGAGGCCGATCATCGCTTTCGTCAAACAAAAGATTAATTACAAAAAATCTTAATCTTTTTTATATTGATACCTAGTATATGCTTTCATGCTATCAAACGTCGCGTTAGTCACGATTGTTAATTTACAAGCAAAGACTGAAAGTTTGTAAAATCTCCTCCGAAGCTTAATTAAATTCCAAATAGCATAGTGTCTTTTGCAGGCACACAATCCCAATCCTACTTACACAAGGACCCCAAAGAAACTCAATTAACCAAGAAGGTGGAGGCAAAGCTCTCCGACGGTGATATACGTAGTGCACTACGACTATTGACATCAGAAAACACTATAGCGCCTCACAATAAGGAAACCATTCTTGCCCTTGCAGAAAAGCACCCTCCCCATCCCACACATACAACTTTTCCGAGCCCACCGATAGAACTCATTGAAGTTATTCGAAGCAGAAGAAAAGGAACTGAAAACTATCATAGCTACTTTCCCATCAGGAATGAGGGCTCAAATCCTAAAAGATCTTCTCACCGTGAAGGAAGAAAGAATCCACGAACGACTCACTAAAGGATTATTATATTTCATTACTATGTTACTTCGGTCAAGAACAAATACTGTGATACGTCCAATTTTATTTGGTGCAAGTCTAACAGCTCTAAAAAAGAAAACTTGCGGAATTAGACCGCTAGCAGTGGGGATAACTTTTCGAAGAATGGCTGCGAAGCTGGTGGGTCAAAGAATCAAAAAACCTATAACTAATGAACTCGCCCTTCATCAGCTAGAGGTGGGAATTCCAAGAGCAGCCGAGATTGGTGCTCACGCAGCATGGACTTACATTAAAGCCAAACACAAATCTCCCAAGGTTGTTCTAAAGCTGAACTTCCAAAATGCATTCAATGAAGTAATAATGCTATGTGCTTTTAGCAGCCATTTTCTCGAAGCATATCTATTAATCGAAAGCTGCTACCGTGAACCCAGTACCCTTTTCTTTGGTTCGACGTCTGCACTAGGATGCCAACAAGGAGACCCGTTGGAGCCTACAATTTTTGCTCTTGTTATTCAGCCAATTGTGCATGCCATACAGGCGGAACTAAACCTATTTTATTTGGATGATGCCACCATAGGGGACAGTCCAGAAGTCGTGCTGGCAGACTTAGATGTCGTGCAGAAAATGGCCGCTGAAGTAGGACTAACCCTAAACTCATCAAAGTGCGAAATGGCGGTAGTAGGAGCTCGATCAGTGATGAGGAGTAATCTGTAATAGAGCTTTTTAAGAAAAGAGCACCAGGCATAACAAAATGCAAGAAGAAAACATACAATTAATTGAAGCGATTGACGCCATTCTTCAAACAAAAGCTGAAGCACTAGACATAATGACAAAACGCTTACTACTCCTCAGTCGCCATTCTGCCTTTTCCCTCCTTTGTGCATCAATATCTATCCCTCGCCTGATCTACTTTCTAAGTTGTAGTCCGACTTGGAGGAGAATGTCTCTTTTGGAAAAATATGACATCATGCTGAAATCGTCATTAGAATCCATTTTAAACATTTCGCTCTCAAGAGACGCTTGGTTGCAATCGTTCTTACCGGTAAAGATGGGTGGACTTGGAATAGACACTCTGTTAACATGGTTACCTCGTGCTTCTTGGCTTCGTTAAACAGTTCTCTGTCTTATCTTGAGTCCCTCCTTCTAGCCGACATCTTTTTTAACACAACAACAATTATTGCTGAAGCCCAAAAATTTTGGGAGACCTCGTGTCATGCTGAAGAAATCCTAGCAGGTTCCGTTTGCTGCATCCAATCTGTATGGGAAGCTTCAGTGAATCAGCACACTTTGTTCGACCTTACAATTTCAACCAATACGGCAGAAGATAAAGCTCGTGTTTTAGCGGCGACATCCGGTTCCTGGCTCAATGCCCTACCTTCTCCACAGTTGGGGACTCACATGTCTGGAGAAACCTTTAGAACCTCTGTCGCTATCAGATTGGGAGCAGACGTATCTCAACCACACCGATGCCCCTGCGATGCAGCAGTCTCAGCTAATGGTTTGCCTGTAAACTAAGTAGGGGAAGGATTTCTCGACACGACACCCTAAATAATGATATGCTGCAAGTATTACGAACAGCAGGTGAACCCTGTATTAGAGAACCTCCTGGTTGATGTTTAATATGGAATGTTTCTTGTCGCGACACCTTCGCTCCTTCTTACCTTTCTGGAACCTCTGAAACAGCCGGTTATGCAGCAGCTACTGGAAAGGCCGAAAAGAAAAACAATACGCCCAACTGTTGAACCACTTCGAGTTCATACCCGTGATCTTCGAAACAAGCGGGGTGTGGGGCAAGGCATTTTTAAAGTTGATACAAAAAAAGGAACACGTATCATTTCTATAACTGGCGAAACAAGATCTACTACTTTCCTGATGCAGAGATAGTATTGCCATTCATAGGGAAAATTGGGTCTCAATCTTGGTAACATTGCCCCCCCCCTCGAGGGAAGCTAGAAGAAATCTTTTATTTATAGTTTTTTAAGATAGCTTATTGTTGTGAGTTTTAGTTAGCGGAATATTTATTTAATAATTACAATTAAAACAGTACAAGCCATTTATTAAAAAAGCAAACTTAACAAATATTGAAAACAATAGTGAAATACAAGGGTTTATTTCAACTCTTGTCGCACACCACGAAGGGAGTAGTGACTTGCGGAACAGCTTGCAATTTCTAATTCTTACTGGATTTTTGTAATTGCTCAACGGCTAGGTCAGCTTAACAAAGAATTTACATCACTCATTTTTAAAACACATAACATATGGTGCCGTCTTTCCAATAACTATCAGATTTTACTCATTCACGTGTGAATTCTTAGAAGAACCAATAAAATAGTAGTAGCTTAAGAGGTTAGCGCATTTAAATTACTAAAACCTTGATAATACAATCTCAAACCTTCCAACGAGTTTTTGTTACGTTCAAAATCATTTTATTTTTTTCAAACAACAGTAATGATGATAATTCTAAGCTATAAAATAGAGCTGTACTCGGAGAAATTTAAAAGATTTTCTTTTGCTAGATTTTATCAGAAACCAAAGAATCAAATATTCTTTCTTGTGACAAACTTCATACTGTTGATCAAAAATTAGTGTCTCAGGAACGATTCTTTCGATGATTTTGTTAATTACATTAGTAAAGCAATGGATTTGTAGGCAACTGTGAGAATTGGGCCACAGCCGTAAAAAAAATACAAGAGCGCGTAAAAAAACAAACGACACGGGGAGTGTGCTTACGAAGACGATAAGACGTATAGTTAGTGTTCTGAGTTATTTTTTATAAGTTTAAGTTTTTCTGTATTTTGTTTTTATTAATTAAAATTACTTAGTTAGCCTTAGTGAGTGTGTTTGTTTCTTTCTTACTACATAATTAGCAGCGGTGGGATAAATAACAAACATAATTATTAGAAGCCAGTAGCTAGAGCTTCGGACGACACGACGCAAACTGCAATAAACAAAGAGCAGATAAGTGCTAAAAGACGCCACAAAACAAAAAAAGAAGAAGCAGAAACTGTAAGTTAGAATATACATATGCATGCTTATTTCATTGTTATCCGTATTGCTTGTAATTCATAAAACCACGAAGAAAGAAGTAAGACGTAATATGACGAAGTTTTAAACAAAGAACAAAGGCAACCAGCAAGTGTATAACATATATGTGTATATAATATATCGCAGGCGCCGCGCCGAGGGTTAAGTAGGGTTAGCCGTCTCTGCGAGGGCTGTGTGCCATCCTTAGAATTAGAGTTTTTATTAAATTTATAATTTTACCAGCAAAATTGTATTAAAAAGAAGAATAAGATGAAGATGAGTAGAAGGAATCAATTTAAGAGGACGAAAAGCGAAGAAGAAGACGACGACACGTCGGATGACGGATCGGAAGTGTCTACGCAAAAAATGCGTCACCAGCCTGAAGATACAAAGTTTGTACTGACATTCAGAGATATTGAAAATACAATGCGCGTTTTCGGGGGTGAAGATGATTACCCAATCGAAAATTGGATCACCGAATTTGAAGAGAGCTCCCTCTTGATGGGTTGGAATGAAAAACAAAAGTTGATTTTTGGAAAAAGACTACTCAAGGGCACTCCTAAATTATTTATTTAATCAGAAAGAGGTATAGTCACGTGGGAGGTTCTTAAGAAGAAGCTGAAGAGAGAATTCTCTACCAAGGTGAACAGTGCCGACCTCCACCGACAAATGACACGAAGAAAAATGCGAAAAGATGAGACGATTGAAGAATATTACTTTACAATGAAAGATTTAGCTAGCAGAGGAAACATAGAGGATGAAGCTCTGTTTCAGTATATAATTGATGGCATCGAAGACGAAGTTAGTAAAAAAGTTTTATTGTATGGGGCTAAAAATAGTCGAGAATTTAAAGAAAAACTTAGGGTATATGGTAGTATTAGGAGAGCTCCAAAGACTAAAAGTTCAAAACATTCATACGAAAATAACTGAAAGCGTGTAGAAGCCAGAGGTGAAGAAAAATTAGAAAATACTGATGCGAGACGGTATTTTAATTGTGGGAAAAAGGGTCACATATCTGCCGAGTGTCAAGCGAAAAGTCTGGGAATGAAATGTTTTAATTGCAATAAATTTGTACATAAGGCAGCAGAATGTCCTGAGAAGAATGCGGCATCATCAACCTCAAAATCACGAAGTGTCAAGAGGATAGAACTTTGCAATAAAAACGATGCAAATTTTAATAAGCCTGCTCAGAGCGAAGCTGGAAAGATGGAAACAAGTGAAACGGATATATCTGAACTGACGCCCAAAGTTCAAAAAATGCGAACTAAGGAAAACAAAAATGAATACTACAAAATTGTAGAAGTAGATGGAAAATATGTTACGGCATTTATTGATTTAAGAAGCGACGTGGTTACCATGAGAGAAGGTGTTGCCCAAGAGATGAGCCTAAACTATGTGCCATGTAAACTTACTCTACAAGGATTTGGGCAAGGAAGATGTGAAGCTATGGGTAAGCGAACATTGATAATAGTTTTAGAAGACATAAAGATTGAAGTAGAAGTGTTAATCGTGCCAAACGAAGCGCAAGAAGATGCAATGATTATTGGTCGAAGTGCGTTGGAGCAACCAGGTGTGCGTGTAATAAAAGAAGCTGACCAGTTAGTTATTGAAAGGGTTCAGAAGATGGAACAAATTGAAAGTATTCAAGCAAAAGGTGATAGCATTGGAGTGAAGTTAACGGAAGGGGAAGAAGGGGAGTTGATTCAATTGATGAATGATTATCAAGAGGTTTTTCCCAGCAAGTTAAAGGGTTTAGGATCTACCGACCTAATAGAAGCGAAGATCGAATTGACTAGTAAGGACGTAGTGCGATATCGACCGTATCGATTACCGTACGCGAAACGCGAAGTAATGAAACAATTGGTGAGCGAACTCTTAGACGCGGGAGTGATTCGAAAATCTAGTTCCGAGTATGCGAGCCCTGCAATATTAGTGCCAAAAAAGGACGGTGGTAGAAGACTCTGCATCGATTATCAGCGTATTAATGCAATAACGCGGAAAGAGCACATGCCGATGCCTGTAACTGACGAGCAGTTGGACCAATTGTCGGGAAATGCGTTCTTCACAACGTTAGACTTTATGTGCGGATATTACCAAATACCGATCGCGGAAGACTCAAAACGCTTTACCGCTTTTGTGACGACGGAGGGGCAATATGAGTTTAATAAAATACCATTCGGACCGAGTATCTTTGGTCGGTTAATGAATCGTGTCATAGACAGAATAGGAACGGGAGTGGTAGTAGCGTACATGGACGATATGCTAATACCAAGTAAAACTATTAGCGAAGGACTTGATAAACTAAAAATGGTGTTAAAGGTGTTACTAAGTCTAGGATTGACCTTAAAGTTGTCAAAGTGCAAATTTCTGTTCGCGAAAGTCGAGTATTTAGGTTACGAAATCGGAGAATATGGTATACGACCAGGCATGCAAAAGTCGCAGGCAGTAAAAGATTTCCCTACACCGACAGATGTGCGCGAAATTAGACAATTTCTGGGATTGTGCGGGTTCTTTCGGAGGTTTGTGCAAGGTTTTTCTCTTATAGCTGCACCACTGACAAAGTTGACAAAGAAGCACGAAGAATTTCATTGGGACGAAGAGCAAGAGCAAGCCTTTTAAAAATTAAAGGCGATATTGACAGAGAGACCAATACTTGCTTTATACGATCCACACGCAGAGCTGCAGATTCATACAGATGCCTCTAAGACTGGATTAGCAGGTATATTACTGCAGAGACTTCCTGAAGAGAACTGGAAACCGCTAGGGTATTTTAGTCGAAAAACGACGGACTTGGATTCTAAATATCATAGTTATGAGTTAGAAGCGTTGGCGGTCGTAGAAACGGCAGAACGATTCCGAATATACCTACTAGGACGACGTTTCACCGTAGTAACCGATTGTAATTCTTTAAAAACTATCATGACAAAGAAAGATGTTACCCCTCGGATCGGACGATGGCTGCTCAAATTACAGGAGTATGATTTTGCAGTGGAGCATCTTAGTAGAAACCCAACGGAGGAACGTCGAGAGGTAGAAGAGGCAAGTTTAGATGTGTATAATCTGAGAATTAGTGAAGAAGATTGGTTACTCGCCATACAATTACAAGATCCCAAGTTGAAAATGCTATTTGAAGTGTTGAAACAGAAGCCGACGAGTCATGATGCTAAACAAGTACACGCAAACTATGTACTGGAGAATAATAGAATATGTCGAAGAACCAAAGCTGGTCTGAAATGGGTAGTACCAAAAGCAGTGACGTGGAGAATTATTCAAGCAAGTCACGATGGACGTGGACATCTTGGAGTGGAAAAAACGCTTAATCATATAAAACGATACTATTGGTTTTCCAAAATGTCAAGTAGAGTCAAGAAGTATATTGATGCGTGTGTTAGATGTGCTTATCATAAAGGACATAAGGGTAAACCTGAAGGCGAATTACATATAATCGAACGAGTTCCCATTCCATTTCGTACAGTGAATATCGATCATTTAGGACCATTTTTAGTGAGTGCAAAAAGACATGATTACATTCTTGTGTACCAGGACAATTTTACGAAGTATTCGATCATACGAGCAGTTAAAACCGCGGGAACTAAACCGGTGATTAACGTGTTAAAGGACATTTTTAGCTATTTCGGTACACCTACGCGACTAATATCGGATAGAGGAGCTGCATTTACGTCTCGCGAGTTCGAAAAGTTTTGTGCGGAAAATAACATTAATCATATTAAAAATGCTACAGCCACCCCTCGCGCGAATGGCCAAGTGGAAAGACAAAACCAGACGTTACTTACCGCGTTGACGACTACTTATAATAAAGAAGATGGTAAGGATTGGGGTCAACACGTGAGAAACATCCAGTTTGCCTTAAATGATATGGAACATAAGACGACCAAACGGACGCCACATCAACTCTTATTTGGTTTTCATCCACGCGACGCATTGCACAACAATTTGGTGATGGCGCTTCAAGATTTGCAGTTACCAGAGGATCTGGAAATGAGGCAAGAAGCACTTCAAAAAATTCAAAACCAGCAGCAGGAAGACAAGGTGATATTTGATCAGAAAAGAAAGCCACCAACTAAATATCACGAGGGAGATCTAGTAATGACGCGACGAGAATTAGCGGCGACCGGAACCTCAAGAAAGCTGTTGCCACGTTTCAAAAGGCCTTATATGGTAGGAAGGGTCCTAGGCAACGATCGTTATGAACTACGAGACATTCCGGGGGCAGAGCGCACTTAAAGGTCTTTCCAATCTGTGTACTCTTCAGATAGACTGAAGCGATGGTGTAGTCCCGAGGAAGAAGACACTTCAACCGAAGAGTCTGAAAATGAAGATGCACTGGAGAGTTCGGAACTGAGGACGTCCTCTAGGGTAGCAAGGCCGAGTGTGAGAATTGGGCCACGTAAGAGCGCGTTAAAAAAACAAACGACACGGGGAGTGTGCTTTCGAAGACGAAGACGATAAGACGTATATTTAGTGTTCTGAGTTATTTTTTATAAGTTTAAGTTTTTCTGTATTTTGTTTTTATTAATTAAAATTACTTAGTTAGCCTTAGTGAGTGTGTTTGTTTCTTTCTTACTACACAACTAGATTTATAAAGCCATGGTCACGGTGGCGCTTTTCCTTTTTTCCTTTTCCTAAAATAAGCAATCAACTTCTACATATTTCTCCATTCAAAATTTCATAAATCAAGAAATAAAATGTTTATGTTTAATAGATACAATATTTCAAGCTCTGTATTCGTCAGAGGTTGTAGTTTATGATATAAAATGAGCCAAATTAGTCCTTGTCGTTTAACTGCCAGCAAAATAATTATTTTCTCCGGATAAAATAAAGAAAGGGGTTATTATAAATCGTGCGTGTTCTCTAAATCCCAGCGTTTCCATAAAATAAACTAATGAGAAGTAATAATAACAGCGTTAAGTTTAAAACTTAGAACCATCCAGAGTCTGGAAAAATAATTTCATTTTTAATTTTCTTTTCTTTGTAATTTACTTTTTAACATCTGTTTGTTCGTTTTATTAAAAGAAGTACTGGAAAAAGTCTGACTTATACAGTTTTAAAGTCAACCGAGCTTTTCGTAAAGTTAACAACGGTAGATATTTCCACTCACAAGCTCACCACACGTATACAGCCGCGGTCAGCTTGAAACCTCATAAAATATTACTGCCATGAAGGAACATCTACTAACTTCTAAATAACTTTATTAATCTTGAAGTCCAAGCTGTCACGTTGGCATTTTTATTACAGATTTATTGCACCCTTATAGGGTTGGTTTAAGAGAATCTGCAGTTGATCTGACTCTAGGTCATCATTTTGTTTATGAATGATGAAAAAAGTAAACGAAGGGCACGATGGCTACGAAAATTGAAAAAGCTGAAATTAATATTGATCGCCACTTTTAGACCTTTAGAAAACTCCTTAGTTCTCTTTTTTGAGGCTGTTTTGAAGTTTATTTACGGAAGAATTTTTTTGAAATTGATCGTCGAGGTTGAGACCGGAGGGTTGGTAAGTATCAGATTTAAAAGTACATTTTTTATTTTACTCTTACTCCTTAAAATAAATGCGACGTGCTTTGATCATTTCTCGTTTTCATTTGATCAAATACTACCCCCTGCTACTCTCACTTAAAGGTTCGCTTTACGACGATGAAGTTAGGTAATTGATTGACTCTGAGGGCTGAGTGGTTTGACCTTCCTGGTTGTTCTAGTTAGTAGCTTTTATGAGATGAAATCATGTTATAATTATGTCGTAATTAGTTTGTTTCCTCTGTTTACAGATATTAACTTATTATGTTGGTATATTGGTAACTTGATGGAATTTTTCGATTAGTGTTTGTTGTATAGACCGTCTTTCATTTACACGCATATAGCTCATTAGCGTGGCTTATAGCGCAACTGTTTATACGCCAAATATCGTTTGAATTGCCTATTAGATGAAAGCTTTGATGTATTTCCAATAATACACTTTTTTTAGTTGTTTGAAACAATTTGTATTAAAATGTTAATCAAAACTAAATAAAAACCTTTATAGGGTGGAAATGGAAAAAAGAAATGAAGTATTCGGAAGTTGACTAAAAGGAACTGAATTTCTGACATCTCAATTCCTAACTTTGGCGATAACATCGAGTCACATTCTCGGTTTATCAACGTCGTAGGTAGAATCCATCAAGCTTTACAGTTCTTATTATCTTGCGACACGCACTTCCTAAGTTGTAAAGTTAATGTGGACAATCAACAAAAATATTATAGAAGTTTCTTTTTATGAATGTCATTTTTTTCCTATGCTATAACGTTCTATTGTAATTGCTTCCCTTATGACTGCAATAACAAGAAAAACAGTGGCAATATAATTTTGATTTAACTGACGCAAAATACTATGAGCACGAAAATTGCAGATTGAAAATTGTGTTATGGAAATAGAACGAACATTAAAACGAATGTTAATAGTACTTTTCTCATTTAGATATGAGGAGATAGCAAGGATTATTGTTTTTAGGTCACTGAGGTTTATGAAGCGGGTTAATTACGCAACTTTTAGAAAAAAGGGCGTAATTTTACGATTTAATTAATTTGTATTAACAAGAGAACTTCAGTCGAAGTTGAGAGATTTTCAAGACTCAAGTTTATCCCTATTTATTGCAAAAGTTATCTGACGGTTTTATCATGCATTTAATTATTACGGAATACCGCAAGTACCGCATGCATGTCTTAGCACTACCAAGGTTTCTTCCCCATTCCTTATGGTTTGTACGCACCTTTCCCTAATATTATACATAAAGGAATGACAAAATTAAGTTGTGTTGCGTGTTACTTTTACAAAACGAATATTAAAATTAGGTTCGAATGATAACTCCAAGGAACAGGAACACTAGAGATGATGCATTATCGAAGCGAGGGATATGGCCAAACAAAATGTTAGGAAGCTCATAAACTAAAGAGCTCAACCGGCCAAGAGTCGTCTCGTTGCCAAAGCTTTCAGAGTTACCAATTTGCAGAACATAAAAAACCAGCGTTTCTTTTTTTGACTTTTCGACATTGTAATATTTAGAACTAGCTGACCCGGCAGACTTCGTACTGCCTCAATGCCTCATCAAATGTTTTTTTTTTTTTATTTAATTCCCAAAATTTTCATATTTACTCACCTTTCAAACCTTCCCTGGACTTCCACAAATAATTCAAGACCAAAATTAGTCAAATCGGTCCAGCCGTTCTCGAGTTTTAGCGAGACTAACGAACAGCAATTCATTTTTATATATATAGATAAGAAAGATCTACCTGCTCGATTCAGATTTAATATATTCCTCTTTTTTTTTGCATGAGTTCTCTTATTGGTACGATTGCTTTAACGTGTCGTATAATTCTAGTTTTGTTCAAGTTCAAATAAGCAAATCATAAACACAATATTTAATGCTCCCCGCTGCTCTTGTTTCACTCCGTTTTGGCGCCATCTTATTGAGGTCGATCGGTAGACATCTATCTATCTGCTAGCTCTACTCATTGCTAACTGACTAACTCATTGATGCTTTCTTTCTACCCTATAGATTTCTATGTAATTACATAAGCGCCTATCAGAATGAAACTTACTCTTAGCAGCTTCATTTTTGAAACCTATAACAACAAGGAAATTGAGGGGTTCGATACAAGAACCGGTCAAGTTCATTTTGCTATGTCGAATCCGTCCTATGCAATAAAAAGACTTTGACGTAGACTTGACTGGTTCTTGCATTAAGATCCCAATTATTTAACAGCACAAAATAGAAACATGCATTCAAAAACTTTTGCCCGTGCACTGCCAGCCGTTTGTTTTCTAGAGTGGAAACGATCTTGGGACTTTGTTCACCTATAATTATTGATATGAAAACGTAATGGATATGGACCAAATCAGGATTGGGCAAAACTGGCCTCCGGGGCAGAGGACAAAATTAAATTGTTTGGTTCGAGTTGATGCATTTGCTATTATGCAAGCAAGTTTGGCGTCAGAGCTAAGTTTTGCCTACTGCAGGACCGGAATGATGAGTACTGCTGAATGCATACAGAATGCTTATATTTTGGATATCTGATTTTCACTCTGAATATAGATGGCTTGGACACATAAGAACTTGTCATTGTCTATGGCAATCAGACATCTAGAGTAGCAATATTAAGGGTCTCTTGATTAGTTTGGAAAATATTAATGCAAAATTCACAACGGACGAAAATATACTGCTTTAGATATCAGGGCATAATAGTTTTGAGCGCAATGAGCAAACCAGGATTATGACAGTCTCTTTGGTGAACCTGCTGCTGATAATTCTGAATCTCTTAAAGGTTTTCAGAATCTTATTGACCAGCTTCCTGCTGTCTAGACATAGAAGAGACTATAGCTCTACTCACAGTCAACAGATACATTCACTTGTAGTGTTTTAATGATTATAATGCCACCAAAAACAAAAAATACACTGAAACCTCCGTAGCAGCCCTGGTATTCTGTAGCATGTAAAGAAATCACCACAAGAAGCACTTCTGCTCGTTGGAGGTGTTTTGCCTGCCATTGCGCTTCAGAATAAAGCCGATGACTGAGAATTATCGCTAGAAAACAGACAATTAATTATTTACCCCAACTACCTATAGCCATGGTCTAAATTCTTTCTCGTTGAATCTGCGGGCATTTCTCAACAAAATCCTTTAAAGCTCTTTCGCTGTAAATCTTTAAATGAGAAAGTCTCGTCCAATAAAAGTCTTCATCAACAGAACTCGAAGTAAGTAATTTTGCAAAACATCTGCCCTGTGAACTGTCGTGCTGTCTGCTTCTTTGTTTCACGCTGTTTTGAAGATGGAAAAGGTTTCGGATCTAGCAACGTCATAAAAGTCTAAAGCGATCGATTCAAGGGACGGACACCAATCACCAACAAAAACTCATTTACGAAACTGTGGAATTTTCAAAATTGATACCTTGGGCAAGTATTAATCCAAGCTTGTTTGACCTTTTTTTTAATTTATTACGACACGCATGCAAATCATTTTTTGTGAAAGAATAGATAGACAGTGCTAATAGTGTTCAGAAGCATTTGGGAATGCGCTAATCGCTTTGCCCAATCAGGAAATAAAAGCATCTTCATTCTTCTAGACGGATATTTAAGTTTGTAGGGTGTAGACTCGGAGGTTCTACAGAACAGCATTTATCAATTTTTGGGTAGTTGGTTGGGCCGCAGGGTAGGTCCCTGTTAGAGCTTTCCTTCAGGACCTTTTACAATATGAGTGGGCTGTGTTCGTGTTACCTTCTTGTGGCGCCCGTAAGGGATTTATACCTGCCAAGCTCCGCTAGAGACCTTCGGGTATAGAGTGGAGCTCTGCGTACCTTTTTTGTTTCTGGGTCCACTCGTAGAGGGTTATCCGGAGGGTGATCTTGGAGCTAGACTCTCTAAGTCCTTCCCTTCCGGGTTTAGTTCCGACCTGTTCACCTAGGTCTATGTGTGCTCCCTCTATTCTCTTGTGTTATCGTAATCTTTCTGTTTTGAGCAACTGTGTGTGAATGTCCCACTCGCCTCTTTTAGATTTCCGCTTTTCTTATCTTCTATTTTCTACTCTTCTTTTTCATTTAGCCTTTTCTCAATATTTCGATATTGTGGAAATGCATCTGACGGAAGTATTCTTGGCGGGTAGAGCGACTCCAATGTGTCTTTATTTTTTATATGTGGTGATTTTTGTAATCGAGTGCGTTCGCGTGCTCGCGTGGTTAACTACCCCACGTTAAAAAGTTGGTACCTTGCAGCGGAAGGACTGCCTCGGGTGCTCCTTTTGGTGTTGGTGTTGGGTTACCCTTCCCTCGGGGATATCTAAGGCTGTCTTGTCTTTTGTGTTATTTCAGTCGGGGTCGGGTTATTTAGTTCTAGGTTGATTTTGTTTTTTTTTTGGACATTCCGTCCAGTTGGGTTCTTGGGGGCGGTATAACTCGCTAGGTCTTCACCGGTAATCAGGGTTTCCTTTGTTGGGACACTACAACATAGACTGCTATTGATTGTGTTTATCAGCTTTTTTTTAACGGACGACGCTGTCCTTCTATCGGCAAGCGACCGTGGTCGGTATGGGTTCTACTATTGTACTGTCACTGCAAACCAAACACTCTTCTGGTGATCCTTGGCGGCCTAAAAGATTTCTTTTGTCATCTTTTGGAGACTCGAGTTAAGTTTTGGGGCTGGGTGTGGATTTCATTATTTCTTGTTCCTTCTAGTCGCTTATCGTCCTCGTCCTACGTTCGAGTCCTGTGGGAGTTGGGATTTCTCTTTTGTAAAAAACATCACCCACTTATTTCCATTTGTCATCATCAACTCGTCGTAGCAAATTCTGTTTTTGCTGCAGAATAGCAATGAATCTTCTAGAGTGTAATTCTCATTGTTCATGAATGGAATCAGCGATTCTGATAGAAATGCAAAGAATGTGCACGTTCGTTAGGAAAAGACTAGGAAAGGGCAAATATTGCTTCTTTGTGAAGGATTACAAAATCTCATTGGGTTCTTGATGTGTTGCTCGCAGGGACACGTAACTGACAGATTAGGAAGTCTAAGAGTAGAAGAACGGCTGAGTATTGTTTAAAGTAATATGTGAATAGTAACCAACAGGGCATACTAGATGGACCAGGCTTACTATAGAATTCTGCCCATCATAGAAACAAGGCTGTTTATCAACAAATCCCATTGAAATATACCTTAACTAAAATTTAACACCAACTGTTTCATTGAGTTCTTGGTTGGTGATTAGTAATATCTTTAAATATTTTCCAAATTTTTGGCCCATTGCTAGATCATTTCTGGATCATTTTTGATCTATTTCTGGCCTATTCGTTGTAAGGGGTATAGCTAGTATATCCTTTGGTTTAGTCCTGAAATTATTAGATGTTGAGATTTGAGTTTCCTGAGAACAACCCAAACGTATTCGGGGTGGTTCTCAAGATCTAATGAAACAACAGAGGGTGAATGAGAAAAAATGGCGGTAAATTCTTTAATTCTCTTATGGTTTCTCTTTGGAGAGGGCCTAGAAGAATTTTTAAAATATAGAAGGTTAGAGGATATTTGTGCTGTTCTGCTTCATTACTCACTTGACGAAAGAAGTTGAAAAGCACGTCGAATAATTGTAAGATATATTTTTGAGGGCTAGTAAGGATTCAGGACATCTTTCAACACAACTTGCCTGATTACAAACCTTTCCATGAGCTGGGCACAGTTAGATCTGAAGTGGTTAGAACAAGAGTTTATGATCGGAGCAAATGGACAGATAATCGCCTGAATGATTTTGTCGTTAAGCAATGTAAATGGGTAAATTTAATTAAATTAACTTCACGATAAATGCAGCTTTAGAATTCGTAGCAGATTAAGGAAAATTCTGTTTTGTTACGGCATGTCTAAAGACTGTTTACGTTCCTTTTGAGGTTCTTGAACTGCTTAGCGATAGGAGACGAAGTGATCATTTCCTAGCCATATTACACTATAGGACAATGAATCGATTTTAATAAGTTTTATGTTTCTTGCTGCTGCTTTTGTCACTGGCAAACAGCTAGCTCATCGTTTGTATTGTAATAATAAACGTTAATTATTTATTTATAATTTATTTAATCTGTATGCTGACCCCAATGCTACTGTCGGAGACCTGGGGGGATTACGAGGAAGAACCGGACATACTTTTAGAAGAGGTACAAGTCGCAATCGACAAATTAAGGGAAGGGAAAGCAGTCGGGCTCGACAGAATATCAGCCGAAGTCTTGCAGACTCTTGATAATAGAGGACAGAAAATCCTGCACACGCTGTGCCAGAAGATCTGGAAAACAGGCCTTTGGTCGGAGTCCCCTGCATAAGAAAGAGCCAACAACTGTTTGCGACAATTACCGCCTGATAGCCCTAATATCTCACTCCAGCAAGATCATGCTGTACATTTTCCAAGCGATACTGCAAGCCTTCCTTACACATCAAATAGCTGCAGAACAAGCCGGATTTGTTAAAGGACGGGGTACTCGGGAACAAATTCTTAATGCCTGCCAGCTTATAGAAAAAGTCCGGGAATACTCTGTGCCGATGTGTCTGTGCTTCGTAGATTACGAAAAAGCGTTCGATAACGTCTGATGGCCCAAGTTGTGGACAACCTTAGGAGAACTTGGAGTACCTGCGCACTTGATCACCCTCGTTAAAAACCTCTACGAGGCTTCTAAGGCGGTCGTCAAAATTGATACCACTCTGTCGGAAAAATGCCACATTAGGAAAGGAGGTCGGCAAGGATGCGTACTTTCACCTCTCCTCTGCAGCTTGTACAGTGAAGTAGTGTTGCGGCGCACCTTAGAAAACTGGAACGGAGGAGTAAAAATTGGCGGAAGACGGTTTCAGAATCTTCGCTTTGCAGATGACACTCTTCTAATTGCTCAAAACGCAGAAGAACTTTTAGAATTTCTTCGAAGATTAGAGGAGGTAAGCCGAGAATACGGGCTCAAAATAAATGAACTCAAGACCAAGATCATGATTATCGACAGAGACAATGAAAATCAAAGGCAACCTCGGAAGATAGGAAACTTTGAAGTCGTCGATAAACTCATTTATTTAGGCTCCAAGCTTCACAAATCCGGCCCTTGTGAATTCGAAATAAGGCGACGAATCGAAATTTGGGCATGAAACAGGTTGCTGCAAAATTCGTACCAAAATTGCTCAATTTTGACCAAACACAGCATCGCATTAACATTGCTAAGGAGCTGTTGGACTCTGTGCGCGACGACCCAAATTTGCTCCAGAGGGTCATAATTGGTGACGAATCATGGGTTTATGGTTATGACGTGGAAACCAAAGCTCAATCATCCCAATGGAAGCTGCCGCACGAGCCAAGACCGAAAAAAGAGCCCCAAGTTCGGTCTAATGTGAAGGTTTTGCTTACAGTTTTCTTCGATTGGAGGGGCGTGGTGCATCATGAGTTCTTGCCACAGAGTAGAACGGTCAATAAGGAATATTACCTGCAAGTTATGCGCAATTTGCGCGAAGCAATCCGCCAAAAACGCCCGGATTTGTGGAAGAACAAAAATTGGCTTTCGCACCATGATAACGCCCCTGCTCACACATCGTTGCTTCTGCGCGAATTTTTGGCCAAAAACAACACACTAATGATGTCGCAGCCACCGTATTCCCCAGACCTGGCCCCCTGTGACTTTTTCTTGTTCCCGAAACTGAAGAGGCCCATGAAAGGACGACGCTACGCTACGATTGAGGATATAAAGACGGCATCGAAGGAGGAGCTAAACAAGATCACAAAAAATGATTTTTTGAAGTACTTCGAGGATTGGAAAAAACGTTGGCACAAGTGTATAATATCTGATGGGGATTATTTTGAAGGGGACAAAATAGATATTCATGAATAAATAAATAATTTTTGAAAAAACACAAAATTCGCGATACTTTTTGAACAGACCTCGTAGTTGTAAAATCATAAAAACATAGATTGTAATCTAAAGATATTTTGAATACATACACACGCTTGTAAAGAAGCGCCATATCCTTATTTGATTTTTAAAAACTCATTTTAGAACACTAAAACGCATGAAATTTTCAATTTTCTCGCTCCTTTTTAGTTATAACTATAATTTTCATATAAGTTTGAAAGCTTTATTCAATTTTCATGTCCTTCAAAATAATTGCCGTCCCGGAGTCTGAAATTCATAAAACTGGACACGTATTTCCTGTGGTTATAGCTCAAACACAAATTCATATATGGGAATATTTTTTCCCGAGGGAGTTTTTATACATACCAGAAACTGGAGTTAGTGGCGCGCTAAGCACGAAGAGAATTCACACTGGCGCCCGCATTAATACACGCTCCATTTCCTTTCCTAATAAAATATAAATGTGATTTGCAGGCTTAGATTAGACGTTATTTTTTTATATTTATTGCCCGGTTAAAGGGTTGTAATTAAATTAAAAGCCGCTCGGGCTATCAGTTTGCGACGACGATGAGAAGATTTCTTCAGAACGAATGTTTATATTTCATCTAATTTGTATCAAACAAGCATATAGTTAATGAATGAAATATTAATATATAAAAGATGTTTATGAGGAAGATGAGGAAATGTTTATTAGCATCTGCCAAATTCTGACGTCAATTAAAATATGGATTTTATGTTGTAAGCAAGACTGTTTTAATAATCAAAAACGCGTTATTACTTGTTAGCATCGACATAATTTAAAATGAATATTGCAAATTTCTAAAAGTTAATTTGAATTAGATCAGCAGAATCTAAAAATAAGTTTTAATCACCATTTAAAAAAAAGCTTAAACCGCTTGAAAAGATAAAACCTTAAAGGATTTAATGAACTATACCTTGAAGTTTAATATCTCCTGAGCTCTTATTATTTTATTTTAACCGCTAAATTTTCTTGTTACACTCCGTTTAATTATGATTTATCTGGATTCATTAAAACTTGATTTTGCTTATTACGGCATAACCGTAACGAGTATTTTTCTAGGTTAACTTGATTGAATAATTAGTTGGATCAATTTTATTCCTGTTCTAGATGATCCGTGAGACGATACAGTTGGAATCATTTTTTGCACTAGTTATGCGTGCTGCATGGATATAATTTATTTTTATATAATATCAAAGTATCATACGATTTTTCTTGAATTTATAGTGTTCTTGCATCCTTACGTTTTATTTTATTAAATCTGAAATGTGCATACCTTCTTGTATTAAATGTTTTTATTTCCGTTATTTATCACAATAAAGCAACTTCGAAAAGTATTGCATTTATTACACATACATTATGAATGTATTCTAAATAATTCGTGCAAGTGGTGAGTAACCTTGTTTAAATAATAAATGATCAGAGATCAGAGAATCAATTCTCATTCGAATATACTATAACATCTTTAACAAAATATTCAGGCATCTATGACTTTTATAAACTCTCTAATTTTGCTGTCACTTTTCCTTCTTTTTTCAGGTTTTTACTTGCAATTAAATTTAGGCACAACCAACCTGCGTACTATAACCCGGTCGAAATTTTTCTCCAAAATCCTGTAATGAATTCTATAGCCTAAAAATGAACACTAAAAACTCACAATTGAGTATTAACTCGAATCCTGCGTTGATCACAATAGGAGAATGATGTTTGAACCCACCTTCATCACTCTAAGATTCTTTGCTTTTTACCTGTAACTTACATGCTTAATGGTAGGTACTTGAAGACAAACGAAAATTGAATATAAACATTAACACATATCGATTGTTAAACTGCAAAACCTCATATGCCAATTTGAAGTGATTTTACAGGAGAGGCAAAAAAGTTGTTTCCTGTAAAATAAATTTTAACTCTTTTCGTGTTACAATACTCTTTATTGTGTTATGTTTAGATGACATTATCAGTAAATTTATAGTTTATTTGTTTATGGACCTACTAGCTTTTGCTACTTAAAATTTAAAGGGAAAATTAAAGTTACGAGAAACTTTAATTTTTAATTTAATAGTGGAAAAAATTGTCATTTTCGTACACACTTTATTATTTTACATTTAAGTAACAAAAAAAAACAAACTTATTAAAACTTATTAGAAGTATAGTTCTAGAGGAACCGCGAATAGAAAAGATATGGCGTAACAAATTAATTGAACATTTAAAAAAATTGGTTTAATTCGTGTGATAAGGAATTAGAAAAGTGATGAAAATCTTTAGGAATATACCTTTTGAGGTCCTGTAAATGATTAAATTTATCTCGTTTAATTTTGGTTGGTAAATTGTGCAGCTGCGCTATTACAACAGGTATTGATGTATTCGCTGTTTTTTAGCTTCCAATTATCGTCATAATTAACCTTAGACTCAATTATTCCGTTGCTACCATATGCTAAACTCGATATCCCGCTCTTAGCGAAGAATTTGAAGATTTGACTATATGCTCAGAATAAGCAGTCTACCACTTCCCCCGTGTATTAGGTTGAGAAAACGACAAAAAAAATTCAGCAAAAACTTTACATTTACAACCGAGCAGGCGGGAACAAACGGCTCAAAACGAGAAAACAAACGAAAAACCTTTATATGTTTCCAGTTTCTACATTTTTTTTTACACATTTTTCGATCTGTCACTATAGAGAATTATTCAGCTGATTCTGGGAATAATGATATTCGCTACAGGCTGGTCAAATTGTAGACCAGATGTGGTTTTAGATTAATTTCACCACGCAGTTTAGCCAAAAAACCTTCTGATCTGTACGCAAAAATTAAGTACGATAAGTCTGGTACTAACAAAGAGAAGATGTCAGCACACAAACAAACCATCAACTATGTAAATTCAAATCAAGTGTTGTTTGATCTACTTGCAAAGGATGCATTGCTTAATGCAACAACCGAACAAAAGAATTTCTACGAAGATTTAACAACCTGAACGAAGGTGCGCAATCGATATGACATTTGAACTTGATCTGCAATCTTCAGAAGAAACCGATGGAATGGAACTAGATGTTGGTGGTGATGGTGATAATTACTATAGCAATTCTGATGAAAACTACATGGATTATATCGACTCAGATTCAGACTGTGAATTCTGTACATCGTCAGCCACGAGCAAGCGTATCAATATTGCAACACGGCAATTTTATGAATTACTGGAAGGAAAAAATATTTCATCGGTAGCTGCATCTGAAATAATTGATCTATTCTGCGATATTGTTGGCTTAGATAAAGAAAAGTATATGTTCAGGGCTTCACATTTGAATAAGAAAAACGTTATGATTATGTGAAAGATGTTGAACAGGCAATGCCAGAGATAATTTTCACTTTGATGGCAAAAGGTTCCAAGACCAGTCAGGTGAATGGATTGAATATTTGGCTGTGAGCAGCTGTAGTGGAAAAAAGACAGAGACGCTTGGACTCACATCAACAGGCGAAATAGCCAATGCTGTCAATAAAGCTTTACATAAGTATAAAACTGCAGAAGAGATTGTTGGATTTTGTTTTGATTCTACGTCAACCAACAGCGGAGAGAATAATGGAGCCGTCAAGCTTCTGAAAGCAGGATTCAGATGCCAACTGTACTTGAGCTGGCTTGTAGGCATCATGTGTACGAGCTGCTACTGAATCGTATCTTTCAGACATTGTTTGGCCAATTAACAGGGCCCACGAACCGTCAGTTTGAAGGTCTCAGGAAAAAATAGCGTTCTCTAGATTTATCATCAGCTGCACCTACCGAGCCCGAAGATTTGATTGCGTTGTCATCCGAGAAACACCAAGAGTTGGTAAACCGTCTGAGTAAACTTGTAGCTGCGCCGACTATTATATTATTATAAGGAGTTAGTCCAACTAACTCTAATGGTTATCAACGGCAACACAACGCAATTTAGGTTCAAATATGTGGCCAAGGTTACGTTAGCTGTGTAAGCTTATCAGTGCATTCAAGATAAATTTTTATATTGATAAAATAAAAAGATTTATTCGCTTTGGTGCGTTTGTTTTTATCTAATACACATTTCCAGCTGTGACGCCAAACAACGACATCAGATTTTTACAAGAGTGCCAAAATTTTATAATCGTCGATCTAGAAGTTGGCAAGGCTGCGCTTCGCTAATTCAAAAATCATATGTGGTAGGCTCAAAACTGTATCAATTTAATATGACTATCATTCTTAAGTTTTTTAAAAGCGGGCAATCGTCGCAAATTTCAGATGTGATAAAACGACTGTTCAGGTTGCTCTGTTCAAAGATCGAATGGCTGACCTGAATGTTGAGCAAGTACGATTACGAGATTTTGCTTGTAAGCAAACCTTAGAATTTTTTAAAACGTTACGAACGAGTAGTTCATTTTTGAATACCGACGTCGAGTACTGGGATCCTTCCTGTAACAGAAAAGTATTCTGTTTAAAACAAAAATGTTTCAAAGTTAGTAGGAAGGAGTTATTGGCAGCACTAAATAACTACTATTAAAAATGTCACTTGGGTAAGACAATACCTACTTACTTGATCGTGAATAATACTTACTTACTTAATCCGGTTCTCTTCTACCTTTACGGTGTGCTGTGGCTGCACTGTTACTTCCACAGCTTTCGAACTTTAGCTAGGATTTCTGCTTGTTTCCAGCCCAGGTTTTCTGCTTGTTTCCAGCCCAGGTTCCTCTTGTATAACACCCTCACCATTTCATCAGTTCACGTTCTCTTGAGTCTACCTCTTCTCCGTTTTCGCACCACTCCTGCCTC
Organism: Ignelater luminosus; assembly: GCA_011009095.1. Lineage (NCBI taxonomy): Eukaryota > Metazoa > Arthropoda > Insecta > Coleoptera > Elateridae > Ignelater > Ignelater luminosus. Next base: position 37,659 of record VTPC01005745.1, read on the forward strand.
CAACAAAGCTTGGGCCTGTCTGTCATCCTTCATCCGCACCGTGTCAATTATGTCTGTCACTTTTGCTACTCAGATTATCATTCATCGCCCACATTTCGCATCCATATGTTAACACCGGTGTGAAAACACTACTAAATATTTTGGATTTCGTTGCACTGCTTACTTCTTTTTCCTAATAAACGGTTTGTTCAGGGCATAGAAAAGTTTGCTTGAAATTTGGATTCTTGCACCAATTTCTTTCTCGATTCTTCCCTTATCACAGATAATTGATCCTAAGTATTTAAAATGGTCCTTCTGACTGATCGTTTTGCAATCCAACTTAACACTGAGTTCACATCCTACGTTTTCAGTTATCAGTACTTCAGTTTTGTTTACATTTACATTCATTTCGAAATTCTTAACTTCTCTGTCTCATACTTCCAGCTTTCTTTGGAGATCTCTTTCTGAATTGGCCAGTATAACTACAACATCTGCATACAGCAAGACTGATAATGCCAGTTGCTACAACTTCCATATGCCAATGGTCACGCCCTTTGTAGTTTGGTTGCACTTTTTGTCGATCTCATCCATTAGTGATATAAATAGTAAAGGACTTAGTACTCCTTGCTTGACTCAGCACTCTTCCTTGCCTGACTTCTTTACTAGTTATAAATCCTGTTGATTGAGAGTTGCTTGTTCTGACTGTATTTTTCACTATTTGGTATATACTTTATATTGCCCTAAGCAGTTGTTTGTTAACACCTCTTTCCTCAAAGATTTTCCAGATTTTATCCCTAGGGCGCCATCTAAAGCCATCTGTAGGTCAATAAATCCCACACATATACTGCAGTCTTGTTGATTTTCTCTGCAATCTGGCGGATACTGAATATTAAGTCTGTGGTTCTTCGCCCTGGTCTGAAATCACATTGACTTTCTGTTTCTAATAAGGGTTCCATTATTTCTCTCAATCTTCTCTCTAGTATAATTTCGAATACTTTGCTTGCTGTGGACCGCCCTGTAATTGCCGCATTTTCTCTTATCCCCTTTCTTATTTAATGGTAGGATTATTGCTGTTGTCCAAATCTTGGAATCTTTCCCTTACTTCACACCATGTTAATGATCGTGAATAATGTCAAATTTAATTTATTAAATTCTGCCCTGAAACTAGTGTGACCTAAATGCCCGTTTCCATTTTCTGGGCAGTTCTTTACAGACAGATCATTTATGTTTTGCTATACAGGTTCCAAATATAATTTAGAAGTATTAGAATGACCATAGTGGCTTTCCATTTTTGGTGACTGTATTAAAAACTCAGTTACAACAAGATTATTTTTCTTTTTCTTTTTCTAGGTAGAGGCTCATCAACTGCGGTTGGTGTTTCTTGTATCCAGCTATAGACGCATCATTCTCCTAAAGCAAGAGTTTGCAAAAACATAGCTTTACGAACGCGTTTTCTGACATTATTGAGGCCTTTTAGGTGAACTATAAGGGACGAATCTCTTTTGAATTCGGTTGCAACTAAAATAGAAAATATTTAGGTAGCTGAATACCATGTAACTACTTTGAAATTCTACCTGCTTAAGAATGCTTGACTGGTGTTCTATCAATTAGGCCCAAAACATAAACCTTTTTGTCAGCCAATGTCGTACATTTCCAAAAGTTTCCAAAAATTTTGCCCCTGCCATCCTCCGTGAATTCTTTGCAAAAATATGTACGAGATTTTCCAGACGTCTTACAGCTACATGGAGGATCCTAATTTCCTTTATCCTTTTTCTATAGGTTCATATCTTTCATTCGTTTTGTTAAATTTCATAGAAATATAGTTTTTATCATTCATTCCTTTGGTTTTCTTTGTTGCACGATTCCAGTTCATTTTATCTACGTCCGTCATTTTGTCCTTGTCCGTTTTGGTAATGGTTCGGGTATTTCTAAGTTTTCATTATTATTACCATCATTTTCTTCATGTGTGGTTCGTAGTTAAATCCATGATCACTTTTACTGCTTTCAAAACAAGTTTCGGTTTAGCATTGCGATTGACATTGCTACAACCCGTTTTATCGAAAGTTGATTCAAACCGTAGACCATTGTTTTCATTATCCTTAGCCGTTGCAGTTGTCGTGCTGCTTTCATCCTTACATCTACCACTATCAGTACGATTTGTTTCAATCTCAGTAGTACAATATTACTGTTTTTATTATTTTCAGCAATAGTAGTTGTTGCAATTGATGGAATTTTTCGCTCTTGGGCTAACGTATTACGTGTTGCGTTTTTACTAAAAGGAATTACCTTAATTTTAAGTTACTTGAGCAGACAACCTACGCAAAAGTCAACTAAAGAATTGTTCTACAAAATAGCTTTAGCAAAAATACAACGTTAAAGCATGCCGCGATGTTTAAATTAGGATCATTCAGTGCTATTAATATTGTTATCAACAACATTATTACCTGGAATCTTTAGCAAGTAGCTTTAGAACCAATTTCCCTCTACTGTAGGCTACTTTTCAAAAAATTTCCCAGTAAAGACGCACTTTTAAGCATCACTGGGTTTTACTTTAAATATTTTTCCAAATTAGTTTTAAAGAGTTTCGACAGATAGTGCTAATACACACAGATAAACGTAATTGCATTTTAAAAATCAACTACTTAGATGAAATAACAAAAGGCGTAGTTAAATCATTTTGTCCAATAAACTCAAACGTGCTAAAACATACTTAGTTCGACCCTGGACCTTTAGCAAATCTTAAAAGAATAAGTGCTCAAGCTTCTGGATACCTTTCCGAGGCGGCTTCTCACGCTAAAGGCAATTTACATATGCGAACATTTCCATAACATTTAAAACTAAAACTTTCCACAGTTTAATTATTTCACAGGAAACTTTGATTTTAGTTCGTGAAAAATATTTGTTCGGTTTTCAAGCCTAACAGGAATTTCTCACAATTTCCTATTCACTAAAGAATGATAAAATGTTCTGCCACTACTTACTGTAACGGCGCTTGGCGAGAAAACAGTCCTAATAGATGTCTTTGATGCAATGAAAATTACAGCACAAAGAAAATTACGTCACCGCACACAACTTGGTAACTAATTTCCGAATCTTAGAAATTTCATAACGGAACTAAAATAGCTTCAAGCCTTCGACGGCAGGAGGCGACGTGAATTTTGCTTGAGTAATGTAATAATGAAGACCCTGTATTATAACTTATCAAATAGGAAGTTTGGACCGGAGACTAAAAATTCTTTAAAGAGACGAGGATAAACTTAAAAATTTTAAAATCACATACAAATCTTCCTCTTCTCAAAAGGGCCCAAATCGGTATTGTACTGAAATCTGACTTGCTATGAAGAACGTCTAAATTTGTTTATGTTAAATATGAACTTTTCTAGGATTGTGGTAGTGGTTATTGCACTGTTTGAATTATTTTGCAAGTGATGGTACTGAAATTACATTTTCTTCAAGGTAGACATTTTATACAAGGTAGATGTTACGTCACTGAATCCCAAAATCCTATAAGTTCAATTGGCAGAATATTTCGGACCAATCAATGATTCAGATGGATCTCTGTTTCACTTTTGCTTGTTTTTCTGATCAAATACTTTTGGATTGAAAGGAATTTCTGGGCTGACTGGATTTTTTACTAGATCTGGGTTATGGCGTCTAGCTTATTTTGAATTAATTGGCTAGGCTGAGATTAAAGTTTCTTCCCACTTAGGTTTTGGTTTTTAGAAACTGTAACTAAAACTGCCGCCACTGCCTGTACTAGAAATTGCTGCTATCATCAACTGTCATAAAAGTCTACTTTTAATTTTGTTGCAAACTTTTAATTAAGAATTTATTAGTGATTTTATCCCAAGCTAACTTCTCAGTCTTAGGGAATATTGCCTTGCATAAATAAAAATGACAGAGGCGTAATGTGAAGTGTTTACCTTTGTTTGTTTAGTTAAACTTCTTTTGCAAACTTTGAATCGGGAAGACGTTAAACCCATTACTTAAAGAAATTTCGTACTACAATTTTTACATTTCCAGAATTTTTGCTACATATTCGGTTTTGAAATAATTTTTTTATTCCATTATTCTTCTGTATTTAATATTTCATTCGTTTATATGATACCTACACTATGACAATTACAAGCTAACGTCTGTTATTGCCTTTCCCTGCTTTAAAGTTGTGTTGCGGCCGTACCTTAATTTAATTATCAGGTATGTAATAGCCAAGCTCAACGTCATTTTATGTGTGTTTACGGGATCCAATAATACTTTGCACGTACGTACACTAGCATAAAGTCCAGTTACACCTTTTCAGCAATTAAACTTTATGCGATGTTATTAACGAAATTTTACAATTTTGTTGTTAACTAGTAAGTTCGGCAATAACATTATGTAGTTATTACATTTTGACTGCGATATTTTCTTGTTCATGCGGTTAAGGTCAATATTATTACCTTATAGCTCTGCTTATACCGCCAAAGGAAACATGTGGGTTGACCACGTACTTAATCAGCAAAAATGGCTTATAGACGATTTGTACACACGCAACTTTCGAGTTCATAAATTAATTTTGTACTCCCACCTACTTAACTGTTGTGTGTTCTCTAAAATTGAAAGGTTTAGCTAAAAATAGTTTCTCTAGTAAAAATTATTTTTTAAATAATGACAGAAACCTTTTTTAGAAATTCTTAGGATGTAAGATTAAAAATATTAATCATCTTATTATGTTTGATTTGTTAAATTCGACTTGTACAACTTCACGATCAATAAATAATTTCAGTGACTTGAATTACAAAATTTTAAAATTGTTAAGTAGATTTTCAATATCTTGTTTTACTGAACATTTTTCTCTTTTGTTTCCAGGTAAGCGAATTCGTATAAAGATGGCGTGATTCTCTAAGGTAATTTATTAGTTAAGCACAAAAACATAACAAGGAAACGCCGCCCCTACAGTAACAAACAAACTCTTCAATCATTTTAATTTGTAATTATAATTCATTATTTAATAAATAACGAATTAACAATGTGTTTTCTTTTAAATGCGTGTGAAACTTAAAGTTTAAATTAAATTTCTCTTGATTTACAATTTTAGATATCTTGTCCAGGAAGGAATTGTCGTGTGCAAAACTTGCTGGTTCCTTTAATTTAATTTATTTTTTGTAATTATAATAATCTGATTTTAGAAAACATCAAGACCATTTTAATTTCATTAAATTTTATAATATTGTGTGCAGCATGGCTGATTTTGATAGAAGGTTTAATACACACCTGTATTATGTTAAATGAGAATTAGGTTAAATAGAACAGTTTTATTTTCCATGTCGTGTTTAAAAAGAGCATGTAGGATAATTGTACAAAAATTAGTATTTTAGTTGAATCTTAAATTTGATAAGCGGCTTGCTATAAAAATATTTAAAAAATAACAGGTTATAGGCCCAGAGTGGTAGCAAGAGTAAAGGTAAAAAGGTGAAAGCAAAAATTAAGAAAAGTGAAGGTAGAAAACTGAAAAGGAAAAGCAAGGTGAAGCATGCAAGTAAGTGAAGATCTCAACAGAAAAAAATCTGACAGTCGTGATATCTTTCCAAGTCAAAACAAGCAGGGGAAATTGTCAATTCTACTTAAAATGCATGGAAGATACTGAAGAAACAGTTAATGGAAGAAAAAGAATGCTGTGGCACAAAAGTTGATTATCACAACGATCGAAAAACGAAATGTTTCTTAAATTAAGTGAAATTTACAAAATTAGATTTATAAAAAGAAAAGTATCAGCTGCTAAAAAAGTTTTATAATTGTCAATATAAAAGAACAGAAATGACTACTTATATCTGTGATTTGAAAAATTTGGTTAGCTTTAGGTCAAATAATTGATGATAAGATTTTATCAATACTACCAGATACCTTTAAGGATTTCAGTAGCGCATGGAAATCAAAAAAAGACAAAATTACCAGCATACGATTAACTTCCGAGAAAAACAGATCAAAAATGAATACAGAAATGTAGTATTTCAAACCAAATGCATCTGTTCAAGTAAAGATCAAAGTAATACAAATATGAATTTTTAGGTTGTAACGGCCACTTTTGATTCCGTTACATAGTTACATTAAATCTGAGCTTTCGGTGTGTTCTTGTATTTTTTTTTGTAATTTCCGCTCGTTTGGAGAGGTGTTTTGATAGTGATGAGTGCACATTGATAGGTTGATTATTGTTTTTGTAGCTTCTTTAACCTGGAAATCAAATTTGAGTTGACGAATTTTCCCAATTTATCTGTTAGGCAAGCGCGACACAACTTGCACAGCTGTGACTTGTATTTCTGCTTTACTTCATTGTAGATCATGTTAGCAAATTGATAAGGGTTGGATTTTCTTATCATGATCCAGTGATTTTACATTATATTTCACCTTTAATTATCACTTCTCAACTTTTCCTCCGTTTCCTCTTTGAGATTTGGATAAATGGTCAGGTGTAATTTGGTTATGTAAATTCTTACTTTTTTCATTTCTCTAAAGGTAGCCCATGTGTGGTTGATCTTTTGTTTTTGTATAACCAAAATCAAATATAAGTTGGGATTTCTTACCTGTTCATTTCTTAAGCTTGTTTAGTTCATTTCTGCTTTAATTGTAATTTACAATTGTGTTTTTGTGAGAGTTGAGGTTTTGTTTGGTGCTACTTAATTTTTGCGCCTTGACGATAATGTGGGTTTTCAGAAATTATATCCCCAAGTCGTCTTTTTTTTTAATTTCGAGAACGGATTTCCGTTGGTGGGAGCTCGTCCCTGAGGTTTGGTATAACATTTCGCGCTTAGAGAGAGAGAGAGAGGCAGTGGGGCGGAATTCGTCGCCTATGCAGTACGTCAAGAGTATTGTGTCAGGGCTGCATATTTTTTTTACCTTGTGTCAAGCCTCAACTCAGCGAGGGTAAGCGGACTGTGTACTTGTTTTCCTAGGTCTCATGGTAGATTTCTTGTTCCTTTAGCTTGTTCCCCGCACCTAAAGTTTGAGAGTCGGTGGCTAAAGATTTCTATTTATAGCAGTTTAGTCGCTGGGGAAGGGAACGAAAACTCAAAATTTCGTTCTACCCCGGATTAGATTTTCTCCGTTCAAGAGAATTTCTGCCCGGTCCTGAAGGATGGTGCCGGCGTATTTGTTGCACCATCGAAACACATGTCTACCATCTCAACAAGGTTGTTGTTAAAAATTTAATTTTTAGCAATTTTGTTTTCAACATTTAAATTTATTATTCGACTTCTTATAATCTACCGTTGAATAAATTGTACTTCACTGAAATGCATTCTGACGAACTCGTCTTTGCTTAATTAATTGCTAAAATCTTTTTTATTATTTTATTTTGAAATTATGTAGAAAACAACGCAATCGAAACCTATCAGCTATATAAGAGCTATATACGATAAAATTAAGAACCATTGAGATTTACTTTTGCCTGAATACCTGACATAAGTCTCTGCACATCATTCTCTAAAATCTTTCCACTAGTTCCACATTCGTTTGAATTTTTGCATTGCTTGAGCTTCTTGGCCATTGTTTGTTAAGTATCTCTTTGTAATAGCCCAATAGCGCTTAGTGGGACAAAACTCAGGACAGTTTGGCGGGTTGTCCTCTTTTTTTTTACAAAATCAATGTTTTTAGTATTCAAAAGCTAAAGCGTCGCACCAAAGTAGTGGACAGATGCTAAGTCTGGCTAGAATAGTTGGGGAATGTTGTAGTTACGGTATAGAGGTACTAAACCTTTTTGTAGGCATTCTTCCCTCTAGACTTCTCCTCTAATTGTACCAGTTGTAGAAAATGTGGAGCTTTAAAGTCCACAACAACATACGGCCTACCATACAGGACTTCTCTTTCCAAATTTATCCATTTTAATCGTTCTTACATTATCTGGTACATTTCAAGGTCGCCCTCTTCTGCTACCGCTTTCAAGAATCTGCCTTGAAGACGGCCATCCAGTAGAACCGAACCGCCGCTCTCGACACCATGAGAACTTCACCTGATCCAATTCTCAGGAAAGCCAAGAGAAAGCTCAAACACCTTCAAGCCATTCTTCTAATCCAAGCCCCAGAGCTCCCCGACGATCTCCAAGACATTCTGGAAAGCACACCTTTGACCACCAGGCCGGATACATTGCGAGATATTTTAAGCAAAAGCTTGCAATCAACCATCCCATCTCATCCTTGACCGCGTGCAGCAGCGTTCATCTACCAAACAAACAAATTACATATTGACCGAAAAAGCTCATGCCTACAGTGCGAAGCAGCAGCAAGAACAATTATAATCTGACTTGACTCGACTTGGTTTTAAATGAGAAGGCCGTACAATCTTCCACAACGTATTGTTGCTATTTTACGCACAGACTTTAACAGCTTCACAACATTCTTCTCACCTTTTGCATTTTCCGGCTCGCTTCGATGACGCGATTTAGGTAAGTCGTCAAGCTTATAATATTCCCCAAACTTTTTGATTATTTGGAAAACCACCGACTTCGCATACTTTGTAATTTTTGCAAGTTTTCGCGAAGACAACTTTTCTGAACACTATTTCTGCAAGGTTTCAGAAGGAGCCAATATTAAATTCATTGAATTTTGAAAACTACACAATTTTCTGATCATTGCTACGCTCTTTTTGTAAAATTTATAAAGCTTTGAGATGAACTGAATGCAGTTAAAGTAAATTTGCTTCGGTTTTTTTATACCTGTAATTGCTTTCGATGACTTTTAAATTTCTGAGAAAACACTCTCATAAACTATTCTGTAGCTATGACATTTTATCACTACCATTCAGGAGATTCTCCCTTCATGTAAAGTTTTCGTAATCCGAATTACGTGAGATTTTGCAATACCAAAAGTTTTCAAAAACAATTTTTGAGGAAGTTGCTTGCTGCGACCATATAATATTTAACTGTAACGTTGTGCAATTTAGTTCTGTGATCTTTGGACTCTTGGACTTGTTTTTGGAGCTCACCGACAGCTATGACATATTTTTTCCTCACGCAGAGTCTTGTTTCTGTCTTCATCGGTTATCGCGTTACGCTCATAGAAATTGTTCTTGTGTATGCATTAAGGTTCACCAGTTTTTTCTTAAGAAGTTTCTGATGTCTAAAAATTGCATAACTTTTGAAAAAGACTGAACAGCAAAAACTTCTAAGTAACCTAACCTTGCTTCTGTGTTTATTTATCTTTTCATCGGTTGTTTTTGACGCTTTTTAGATTCACTATTATCTTGGCTTACTAGCACTTCACTAGAATCTTCCATTATTTTCTGCTTTCCGGGCTTACTGCAAGACCAATTAATTGATACCTTGAGAAAGACAGAAATTGAAAACTTGAAAATTATTGAACATGTTACAGTTGGTAATACCAATAATGCTAACTCACATACATATCAGCATGTTTACAGTTTTGCTATTTTTTTATGAACTTTGTTTTCTTTTGATCTTCTGTCTGACAACCTATAGACATTAAAATAAAACAGAATTTGATGAATTTTTTTAACCAGTTGTTAATAGTCCTGAGCTAATTCTTCGTTATCTTAGTTAGTTCTACTTGCAAGCTCGACTTCTACTTTGCCGTCTTCACTTAACGTCACTCCAAAATATTTATCTAAAGGTAGGAACTTGCTCCAGGTCTACCTTGTTTATTTTAAGATTAATAAGTCGAGTTACCTTTGCAATTATCATGATTCTGATTTTCTTGAAATTTATTAACATAGTGATGATGTGGTTGTTAAGTTCCTTATTCCATTTATGCCTAAATTGAATTGTAAGTTTTCCTTATTATCCGATATTAATATCACGTAATATCGGAGGACAGCTTCGTTATTTGTGGTGATACTGAAGAAAATCTAACCGATGATGAATATTACGATTGGGGAAAACAAATTTTCTGACTCCTCAAAATTTAGAAGTGTTCAGTTTGCGGAGGATTTTGGCTCACCTATACGTGTAAATTTTGATTCTCTACTAGAAATATTCAGAAACTTAATTACAGAAGAAATAATGCAGCTTATAGTGGACGAAACGTGTAAGTATGCCTTACAAAACGGTAAACAAATGGAATTTGATGTAAAAAAGCTTGAAGCCTTCTTGGGAACTCTAATTAGAATGGAGTGTCATATGTTTCCCAGTATTCGACTGTATTGGTCTGGAGACGACAATATGCGAGTCGATCGAGTGACCAATATTATGTCACAAAAACGTTTCCTAACCATTTTGAGATTTCTGCACTTAAATGACAATGAAATACTCTTGAGTTTGATTAACTAAATATCAAATTTCTACAGTCATTTAATCGAAACGTAGCTGTTGATGAAAGCATGGTGGATTCAAAGTTTGGGCAAAACCTTGCTCCAAAACCTACTATATACTAAATTGTAAGATATACGAGCATAAGAACAAGAATGACAAAAACGAAGGACTTTCCTTGGACGAATAAACTGTTATGCATCTATGTTCTCCGTATCTAGGATAAGGTTTTTGTATTTATTTCTTCAGTAACTTCCGGTTGCTCTCCTAACTATATGGTAATGACACATTTTGCTATGGTACTTTTAGAACAAATAGGAAGCAGTACCCAAAGAATTTTTAGCCAAGGATAAAACACTGAAAACTGAACAGTCTGACTGCATAATGAGCAAAGATTGTTCAGTAGCAAAGTGGAAGGATCGTGGCAAAAAGTCCGTTATAGTGATTAGCTCAATGCATAACCCCAACACTAAAGCGTCTGTTTTGAGAACAAATAAGACTGGAGAAATAGAATCCGTTAGCCGCCCTTCTTCAATATACGATTACAATAAATACATGGATGCTGTTAATTGATTTGATCTGCTTATGGCTTGCTATCCAGTCGAGTGAAAATCTCGGCGTTGGTGGATAAAACCGTTTTATTATTTTTCCGTCCTTATAACGTCCCAAGGGCTGTAATGAATCATTATGTCCCTGTTCCAAACGAAAAAAATTTAGTTTACAGGTCAGAAAATGTTGTACATCCCATTGAAGTAAGTAATATTACAGTGATACCTGAATATTGCGCTCGAGGCAAAATTACTTTTCTCCCTTGGTGCGTAAATAACTACTATAAATGCCGCAGTAACTAATTCATATATTCTTCACAAAACAGAAGCAAAAAGAAGCAATGTTTACTCGAGGCTCGAATTTCCGAAGCATTTTGGCCAACCATCTTATAGGATCTTATTGTAATCGAATAAAGAAGGGACCTGCAGTTATAGCAGGAGCCAAAAAACTGCGAAAGGATCACGATCGCTCAATTAGCCTTGAAAATTCGGTTAGACTGACTAATATTGGCTAGCACTCACCTATGGGGGGGACCTATAGACGTTGTTCAAAAGCACCAAGAAGAAACCTGTTCGAACCAAAATAACGTGCCTGGCTTGTTATGTGGGACTATGTTTGAATTGTTCTAAGCCATTTGATAACTAGAGATAAGCACTTACCTTAGTTCTAGATACTTTATAAAAGTCTCTATTGACACCACTACCCAAATATACCATAATAGGCAGTGGCCAAAATGGAAGCCCCATATTTCTTTGGAAAAGACATTTCTGTGAAAAAATATGTTTAGACCGCTCCAAATATACCAAAAAGTTTTGAAAATTATGAAAAGAAAAGGTATTGCCCTATAAATGATTAAGAGACCTAAATGCTGAGACGTCTCGGGGTAGGCTTTCGCACGGACCACCTTTGGTAACTAGAGCCGGAACTGATTAGTTTAGATAACATAAGTAATACTATATCACTGCAATCAGATGAGGAATAAGATAATAGCATAATACAAGGTGTTCCATTTAGAAGAATGAGGCCTAATATGTCTCTTTGGTCAAGAATAATCTTAGAAAGTGTCGACAATCGTTCTGTGCATTTTTCCCCAGTAAAATGTTTCTTATTTCTATAGTAAAAATGCTATTTTTAGATTATGGAGCGTTGGGACTCCTTATAGATTTCTGTGGCCCCCACTTTTATTCTATAGTATGTTCATAGTCAGTCTACGTACTCTACCAAATGCTTGTCAACGATTTAGAAAGCATACAAACATTTGCTGGTTTTGATCGTTTCTGATATTGAAAATTGATTCTTGAGTTCTCTAGTCGGAAACTACGATGTGCCTCCTCTAAGTTATTATCCAGCATATCCCCCGATTTAGTTTCTAAAATTGTAACGGGCAAAACAAGAAAAAGCAGATTTGGTGAGGACATGTTCTGAGATCAGCTTTCAAACTTATGCAGTAACTTCAACGAGATAATAACATAAAATCTCATTTATCAAACAGTAACAGTAGTTCTTCACATAATCGTATTTGCACGCAACAAGAGTTCTGTCGCTGGTTGCACGATACCAAAGAAAGAAGGGGTCTTGGGACAGTTTTTCTAAAATTTCCAAAAGAAGCTTTTCTAGTGGCACCAAGATCCTACGCAATCCGTCGATAAACTTCAAAAATAATATGCAATATTCAAAAACAATTTTACTTCACCATGTTATTTTGACGGAATTCTTTCACAGTTTTACTCTGATATACGTTGTCGCCTGTAAAGATTTACTAGAAATGTAACAAAGCTTTGTTGAATTGATGAACCATTCCCTCCTGAAGAGAACACCTTACCTAAAACCTGGAAACTTGAAAACATCGAAAATATGTATTATTTGTATCAGCAGAAATTCTGTGC